>JANBPT010000065.1:0-86471 GCA_027575765.1 Tieghemiomyces parasiticus
CCAGGCACCTGGTATCTAATGAGCTACACGGCAACGGTACCTGGCAAGGCTTGACGCCATGGTACTCTTGACCTTACTACCCCAACCTTGCAAGGGTGATGACGGTTGCTGAGGCGGCTGCTTTATTGTTCAT
This sequence comes from Tieghemiomyces parasiticus, assembly GCA_027575765.1. NCBI lineage: Eukaryota > Fungi > Kickxellomycota > Dimargaritomycetes > Dimargaritales > Dimargaritaceae > Tieghemiomyces > Tieghemiomyces parasiticus. The sequence continues at coordinate 134 of JANBPT010000065.1, forward strand.
TTCGTAGCGTCACGCAAGTTAGCCATGCTATGAAATGTCACGCCCCCCCTCCCCTTCTGGTCCATGGAACGCAGATCAGTAACCGTACAGGCCTACTTTGCACTTTCGTGGGATCCTCTGCGCAGGATACAATGGCCAGACCGCGCATTCGAACCGAGATGTCACAGACTATCGGTGACCGTTCGATGATGATTGCGCGGGGTGCCTTGCCGACCGTCTCCGTGGCAACTGGTGCCAATTTCCGATACAAGGCCTGGGGGCTCTACGTGGCGATCTACTCTTGACCAGCCCTGGCGATGCTCCCTCTTGCCAGCCCCTCTTTTCCACAATGAGGTCTACCCCAAGACCAGCCAGGGTGAGAACCTTGCTATAGGGCCATTGCGCAGAGTATGCTGCCTACAGACGACGGCCTGACGCACGCCACCCCCTCCGGTCGGTAGAAGGTTGTGTATTGGTATGCTGAACTTTTGATCGGCCACTGCCAGTTAGACAGGTGGTCAACATTGAGCACCAGTGGCTGTTGAGATAGCTAGGGACCCAGCATCGACAGATTGATTGGCAAATCCTCATCAGTAAGGCATTGGGCACCAGTTGCCTTTTGTCGTAATGGGCTGGGCATTTTAAACCTGGTGCTCGATATTGGCCCCCCCTCCTTCCCAAACTCGTTCCCCCTCCTCTTCCTGCTCCTCCTTACATTGAACTAGCGAGTGTCTATAATACGAAAATCCCGTCGACACGATCTCCTGGCGGAGCGCCAGCTGAGGGTACGACTTGTGCCAATTGACCTGGAACTCAAGATTGTCGTCCCTGCTGTCCCCCACCCCTCCATCGCCTTGGAAAAATTCACATCGATAAGCATGGAGATTAACCCCCGTTGGCTTAACGGATTCTTAGCTGCGACCTGACGGCTGCCATCACGCCCGTCCTTCTGGGGGGTGGGTTGACTGCCCCCCCCCGCATGACGGGTGGTTATTCGTGCTATCCTGTGGCGGAGGCATCCTAAATGGCATGGCGTATACCACTTGTCAGCTTTGCCACTATAAGTACCCCGAGTCAAATCCCCGTATGTTTTCATCTGCAACCACCCCTCATCCCACCCACGCTTCACCCACTCGACCGCTTTTTCCCGCACCCCGTGTTTACTACAGCCATTCAACCCTATCTATACTCTTTGGAACCTGTCACGCCTACTGTCACGCCGGCTCGTACCCACTCTCCTTCCTACGCGTCACAATGAGAACCACCCGGACTATCTTTGTACTGGCCGCTCTTGTCCTGACCGCCGGAGTCTACGTCAGAGCAGCACCCGCTTCCAAGCACCGCCCGTCAGATGACTCGGATGACACTGAATCTTACCGTAGTAACGATACACCCCAGCAGTTGGAATTGGTGTCTGAGTTGCCCGTGGTACCTTTCTTTAATGGATTTATCCTACTGGACCTTGGCGACGGCCAATCTGGTACGAACTACACCGCAAGCGAGTAAAACTTTGTTAATAAGGCACGAATTGTAAAATGCGGTTTTAACACTGATGGTATTGGTGATAGTTTTAATATCTAGGGGCGGGAATAACTGTCAAGGATAATTGATAGGTTTATAATTGTCGGAGATCGTTGTAAGGAGGTCAACTGATAGCCAATATATGTATATGCCTTTAGTCGGCATTATTTGATACCCCATTACTATCACAAATCGTAAAAAGTGACAGCGGAGATGACCATAAGGAATATGGGGGGGGGGCAGACGAAGCGGCAACAAGTCAGTGGTATCGTAATTTAACTAGGCGATGGTCGGTAAGCCAATCCGTCATACAGCCCATTCTGTCCTTACTAGCAACGGAATTCTTACACTTTGCTACTGAACCAAATGCGAAGTGATACTGCCTTTAATTGCTAGTAGTGAATAACGGATACTAGCTCTTCCTACCACGCTCTGTCCAATTGCCAGTCATCATTTGTAGAGATGATGTCGGAACAGGGTGCTTAATTTGGACGCGGAATGGCCAAATCTATGCCCATGTATATTGCAGACATTGTGTCTAATAAAGCAGTGGTATTGGCACCGGCTTTGTCACAGTAGCCATGCATTTGTACTTGTATATGCCCGAAACTTGGAACTGGTCCGCGATGCATTCTTGATCTGAGATACCAACTGAACCACAGCAGCAGTAAATAGCTCGAGTGGAGGTCACGGTCTGCTCGCCGTCAGGCCGAGTCCATTTCCGAACGCATCAAGCGTTCGCGAGTCCAAGGATGGGGTGGTTAGTGGGCGGTTGTCCCACCCCATTTATCGGAACTTATGAAATTAGCAATGTGTCCAAGCCCACAGCGTGCACAGCAATGTGGCACAGCAAGGGATCATTATGAGATACAGCCAACACGTTGGGTCTCGCTGGACGTTAGCCACAGCGGTCAGAACGGCGGAGGTAAGGGTGCCGTGGTCCCGTTTGGCCCTGGCGCCCCCTCCTGCGTTGTTGGCCAAGGGTGAAGCCCCACGTCAACTTGCCCTTTCTCTGCCGTAGTCAGTCCGAGGGTCCGGTTAACAGCTCTGCCTCGTCCCGCTGTGCTGCACCAGCTCCTTGACAAGCGAGCCCCGTTCTCGTGACCCTCCCCCATATATACTGGATGGCCCCCCGTTGCCTGGACGCAAAAGGACCCATCATGGGATGGCGGTGGCCAATCAGTGCTGGGCTTCTGCTCGCGGGCTAGCGGATGGACCAAACGATCTCAACCACACTCCCAGGCGGTGGGACCATGTCTCACGGGGGAGTGCAGCCGCTGGCCATCATCCGACCCGCTGTTTCCCACGGTACATCCTGGATATGGCCCTCGCTGGCCAGCTCCACAGTGGGCCACCAGCGGCTGCCCGGCTGGGCAGTCGGTGCCAGAGAGCTGGATGTGCACGGCGCTGCGTTGATATCCTTGGGACGAGTATGGGAAGCGGGGTGTCGGGCGGGCGGCGCGGGGGGCTGCTTAAGAAGGGACGCAGCAGGCGATGGCCGGTCACTGTTTTTCACGCAGTGGGCGAGATCGAGATCAGCCTCGGCCGCGTTTTCCGCCGTTGGAGCGCGCAACGCGTCGCGGCCGCCAGGGGAAGCGTGTCGCAAACGGATGATTGACCCGCGCTGTGTTGCTGGCAAGGGGTCGCCGGTGACTCAGTCTCCTGGCCCAGGAGGTCGTCTCCTGTCGGCGGCACGGGGTGCGCCCCGCCCTTTCACGCCAATCCCCCAGGCCGCTGCTCCAGCCAGGTACGAGCGGTGCCCCTCTGGCCTTTTCGTCGCCCCGCCCCCCGCTTCCTCTGAAACGGCTTCCGCGGCCACCCCCTCTCTTCTTTCTGCCCTTCCCCATGACTGATTTTAGTATTCGTCTCGCCGACCGACGGATTGCCAATACGTCGAACAGCCGCCGCGATCCCACAATTCTTCCCGGCGCAGCATCCCTCCCTCCCTCCTCTACCCATCATTCCAGCTAGACATTTTAGCTTAGTTACGACTCGTCCCCATGTCCGACCCCAAAGCAGGTATGTCAACTGGGTGGTTCGACACGCCCCTTATTAGTTGCTCCATACAATACGAGTGGCTATAATAACACCGAACTTGCCGGCCCTTCACCCTCCCCCCTCGCCTCGACCTCTGCCAGACACGAAGAGCGCCGGCACGGCAGCTGCCGACAAGCCGCCAACCACTCCACCGGCCGGGGACGCTGCTGGCGAGGCCGCCGCCGCCTCGGTAGCCCCGCTTGACCCTTCGGTACCCGCTCCGGGTAAACTATTCGTGGGCGGGCTGAGCTGGGAGACCAGCAATGAGTCCCTCCTCAAGTACTTTGAGCCCTTCGGTGCCGTGGTCGAGCACATGGTGATGCGTGACCAGTACACGGGCCGTTCCCGCGGATTTGGCTTTGTGCGCTTTTCTGACCCGTCAGTACTGGACGCCGTCATCGGTCAGGAGCACTTCATCGACGGCAAGCATGTCGACCCGAAGATAGCCATCCCACGCGATGAGCAGCCCGCGGCGGATCACCAGGAGCGCTCCGAGAACCGCAACAAAGTGTTTGTCGGTCATGTGCCTGTCACCACCACTGCCGAGCAGTTCCAGGACTTTTTTACGCAGTACGGCCCCGTTACAGAGGCCAATCTCATCTTCGACCGACCCACCGGCAAGTGCCGCGGGTTCGGGTTTGTGACCTTCGAGGACGAAGCTGGGTATCTTAAGGCCCTCAATGCCCATGATGCCACCATGGAGGACCAGCTGGTAAGTCCACCTATGCATGGCCAGCCCGAACGACCGGGTTTTACCTAGTCTGTCGGCCCACTAAGCCACCCCACGATCTAACAGATGACCGGATTTGTTGATACACACACAACCCCCCACTGGTTTTCTTGTTTCGCTCCCACGCCAGCTCGATATCAAGCCCGTTGAACGCCGCCACAGCCGTCACAAGCCGCAGGGGCCTGGTAATTATGGCGGATACTACGAAGGTGGCCAAGTTAGTGCCGGGCGCGGCTACGGCGGCTATACCCGTTACGGTCGGGGTGGGGGCCGCGGTCGTGGCGCGGGTGGTCCTCGGGGTCGTGGCCGAGGTGCGGGTGGGAACGTTGGAGAGGCCTTCTGGAACAACCCACGTTACCGCCCACCGGGAAATTCCCTACCTCCGCACCACCAGCAGCTCTTTACTAATCCCGCGGCGGGCTACCCGTATGGCTACGGGTTCGTGTACGGTCAAGAGTACGGCCGACCGGCCGGCGCATTCGATCCGGCGCTCGCCGACCCTGCAGGTTATTACAGCAGGGGCTACCTAGACTACGGTCAGCCGGCCCCTGGTGGGGGCGTTGCCGGTGGAATGGGCCCGGGGGGTATTCCCCTCAACCCCGCCGGCGCCGGTGGTACGAGTGGCGGTAGTGGTTCAGGTAACCCCCCAGTTGGAGGAGGGGTCGCCAGTGGTTACCCAGGCTGGCCTGGGGACGGTGGTGCCGCCGGACTCATGGGCCACCACCACCTTCACCACCACCCGCACGCGCTGGGGGGCGAAGGATCCGCCAGTCTGACGGGTCATAACGCCACCGCTTCAGCTGGCTCCATGGGGGCTGCCTCCGGTGGCGGCGGCGGCCAACCTTCGTTCATAAGCGAAATGGCGCCCGAAACCTACGCGGCTTACTATAATTACCGTGGTAGCGAAGCGGCAGCGGCCGCCCCCGTCGGTTCGACGGGATCCCGTTCGCAAGGGACGGCCACTGGCGGCAGCTTCGGCGGCAGTCAGTTGCATCACCACCAGTATTACAATCAACACCAGTATCAACCCCCGCAGCAATACGGGCCCGCCGGGTCCCCTGGACCAGCTGATGGCGAGAGCGGGACCCCGACATCCTACCTGACCACACCCGCCGGTGACAGCAGCGGTAACGGGGTTGGCGCACCCGGGAGTGGTAATGTGCAACGTGACGACCCGGCCGTACTCAAGGCCGGCAAGTCAATGCAGTTCCCACCGTACGCCTAAACTACGCCCAACCTCCCCCCCCCTATCCTCTCCCATCTTGTTGCGGGTTAGGTTCCTTCGCTTATAGCTGTCCTTCCTCCGCTTCTACTCTCCCACCACTGCTGATCGGTCTAATGTAATCTCGTGTACAGCGTTGGTCCCTTTTTATGTTTTCTGTTCCTCTCATAATTTACTTGACCCCTCTTTCCTCGGTGACCTTTTGCTTTCCTTCCGGCTGCTACAGCTTCGCGCAATTATTTTTTTTTACTCTGCCTGATGAGAGTTTACGATTTTGTTTCAGACATGATTCTTTTTTAACATCTTTATATTCTGGTTTGATTCTCCATGTGTTTTTCCTTTTGCTTATTTGTGTACAGAGCTCCACACTACATTAATAAGGTCAATATGTACCACTCTACTTGGGCCACGGCAGTGGGTTACATAACAGTTGGCTGTCACATACAGGGTCTTGCGAACAGGGGCATACAAACTATGTTTATGATATGCCTCTAGGCAGAGTATAGAAGCAAATAGTTCACCGTGCATCAGCTGCGCTTTTTAAAGTCCACAGTCGGCTCCACAAGGGACTGCCAGAGGCCGGGTAAAGTTAGGTAGATGACGACGAGCGCGGCACTGAGCATAGCCACGACGACATCGGCGATGAGCAGGCCGCGAAAGTAGACAAAATGACCGAATGGGCAGTCTCGGTAATAGTAACGAAGTATCATGTCCGACGCATCGTCCACGTCGTCGTCGTTGTCGCCGCCGTTTCCACCACTTTCGAGGCGACGTAGCGGTGGTTCCAGCGCAATTTCAAAAAGGCCCGAATTGCCGTCATAGTCACCCATGACGGACCGCACGGTAATCTCCGGCACGCGGTACCCACCGTACCGACGGATCTGGGCTTGGGACGTGGTAGCGAGGGCCCGGGGTGTACCGACGAACGTCCGTGACGAGACCTCTAGTCGGCGTTCGATGGGGGGCAGGTCGGCTTCGAGGGACCGGTAGGGAGCGTGGCACCAGACCCGGAGCGCCTCACGGTCCTCGTCGGTCAGCGCCTCCGGGGCCGAATTAGATGGGCTCCCGCCGTCAGTCGGTTTCGTGGGGGAGGGGGGATGGTCTTTTGAATCGCCGGTCGGTCCGATCCTCTCGGTTGCCACCCGTTTCACGTGGTGTATCACTTTACAGCCCTCATGGTCATGCCCGGTCAGGATGACGGTCGGTCGGAGGCAGTGTAGGATATACTGGGAGGCCCACGGCGAGAGTACGGTCTGGTCAATCACTACGCCGTTGTGGTCACGGTTGAACACCGGCGGATCGACGCAGACGCCCTCGGGTTTGTAGAGTGGGATGTGCATGAGGAGGACCAGTGGGTGCGCAAAATCGGTGGCCCACCGGTCGGCCACGGCCTTCCGGAGGAAATGCCACGTTTCGTCGCGGATGGTCTCGTCGTTGGTCGTGTCCAGGTTCTGCGTGTTGAGTAGCATGACCTCGTGGGGATGTTGGTCTGTGGTGAGCGTGAAGCGGTCGTTCACGGCTCCGAATGCAGCCTGCCACCGGTCGAGCATTTGGCGCGTGGTGTCCCGCCCGTAACCAATGTCGTGGTTGCCTGAGAGATTGAACACCGGTATATCTTTCGGCAGGAACCCGTCCTCGTCCTAATGTGCGCGGGGGAGAGGAGGAGGGGGAGTAAGGTAGCGGCGGATCGAAGGGAGGGCGGAAAAGAGGTTGGTACTACTCATTCATATTTATCATGCCAAAGGGGGTATATTTACTATAATGCCTCCCTCACTCTTCCAGCATCTACATGCTTATAGAAAGTGTTGAAGAAATGACCTACCTGCCCGGTGGCCCACTTGAATCGGGCTAGTCGCTCGGCAAACTCGGCGTTGGATATCCATTGGTTGGAGAAGACATCACCTAGTACAGCAATGTGGCTGGGTCGGGTCTCACGCACCACCGACTTGACAATATGTCGAAACTGGCTGTCGTTAATCTTGAGGTCTAATTTTCCTGTAAAATGGCGAAGGTATTTGGGTGGGGTGGTAGAGGAAGATTATCAATGTCATTAGATTCAAAATGGCTCTAGAGAGTAAGGGACATGGCAAGGTATGGGCCTACTAGTCAGGGGCTTCTTGGTGCCAAGCTCGAGAAGAAATGACCGCTTTGGTACCGGGCGCCAAATATTCTATCGATATAGTGCTCGATCCGCTTCAATATCGTACCTACCTGTCCTTGGTTGTCGCTGTATTTTATGGTGCCCTTCCATCTGTGGGTCAGCGAAGAGTGCCATGCGCACCAAAGAGTCTGTCGTACGGTGAATGGGAGGATGTCCGTGTGGATAACAAGGTGTCACGGCATTGTGGAAAGTCAGTTAGCGCTAGTCTTGCCTCAGGCTTCGACCGGAATGCCACCGCCAGAACTGGGCATTTAGGATTCCCCCCTCATCCTCATCCTGGCGAGACCCCATGCTCAAGATTCCTGCTCGGCGGATCGGTACTGTCTTGCGCCTACCTTCCGAGTTCCAGGGGCAGAAAGCGGGATATTTGTACTGGTACAATGTCGCCCCGGTGAGAAAAACGGCCACGATGCCCAGTAACCGAACGAAATCGAGTGACGAAAACATGGAGCCAGTGTGGCCGGTAGTGAGGCCCCGTAATGCGTAACAATGACGAAAAGGGCGGACAGGAGTAACGTTGCGGATGACCCCGACCAAGCCAACGTTGCATTCAAGGTAAAGTGTCAGAATGGCGCCATCACAGAGGGGATCCCGCCCGAGGCGGGCTTTCTTTACGAATGGCAACCAATCGTACGGGGGGGGGTGAGCGTGGGCTTAGGGGCCCGCGAAGTGGCGCTAACTATCAAGTTTCCTAACGAGTGCGTGTGGTAAGACACTGTGCGGACGTAGAGCGGCCAACAATGAGGCGAGCCTAATAGGGCACGGTCTTCAAAATACCAGCAGAGGCCGGTCGCCATTGTGTGATACGAAGGGTAATAGCTTCCCTAATTAGGCCTAAACATCACAAAAAAAAACAGTAGCCCTCTACTGGTTGTAAATTGTAAAAAATATAAAAATTCCCCATATGCAGGGGCTGTGCATGATCCATTCAGAGAAAATAGTTTCATTGGCCGCATCGGAGACAATCTGTTGCAGGTCCGGTTGGCAAGCGTAGATGGAGGGGTAGGGTGCACCTATACAAAGCTGCCGGCAGTTGGTTAAGATCTACTCCGTAGCCTATGGAGACTGTTTAAAGTAGACCGCCCCCCGTCAACCTATCGCCTGAAGTCACCACATGCACAGAGTACCACATCTACCGATTTCAGGACTACCACACCATCTCTCAGCCATGAAACCCCAGCAGTTGTGGTCGCCATAGGCCTGCCTTCGCAACCGCGAGTCCTTGTGATCAGCCAGGGCGAGCTGATAGACTCCGCAATCCCGCATCCCACCTCCCAGACACGCATGCCCCCCCCCCACTTTAACGCTGTTTACTGCTGTGATGGCCATCAGCCCTGGTCGTTAACATGACGTCAGTTTTAATGACCCAGTCACCACTGACCGGCTGCTGGCCTACGCTTTTATTTGCTAGGAGACTACATATCGGTTTCAGGGTCATGCGTAGTATCCTACTTGACCAACGGTTGGGGGAACTGACTCGACGGTTTACCGGTCTGTTGGACCACCGTTTTAGCATGCTCCAACAGAGCCAGGAATTCCTGGTATGCAATTGGGTCCCCGGTGCCAAAGTCCTCGCCCGTAACTTTGGCTAGAAAAGAGACCAATTGCGCTGGGGGCAGGGAGCTCTTAATCAAGCCGACCGTCGGGGAGTGGTATAGTTGGCTGTTGCGGATGACCAGTCCAGCACAGTCTAGCTCGGCCGTGTGCTGCGAGGCAGTGAACGCTTGGTTCGATGGAAATGTCGGGCCGCCAGTTCCGGTTGAGGTCCGGTCTCGACGGATGCGGTAGCCTAAGGTGACGACCTGTCGGGGCGGTTCCTGGGTTAAATCGGTGTCCATATTAATGGGCAGGCACTGGCCATTAGTGAGGCAGGAATCGAGCATGCCTATCTGCGAGGCCTTGCCGGCCCGCTTACGAAGCCCGTCCTGGCTAGCAACCTTTAGATACCTGAGGTGTGCTTGCCTGGTACCTTGGACGGCTTGTATCATTTTTTCTATATCGGCCAAGAGAGCGTGGTGGTCAAGGTCGGGCATGGCTGCGGACGCGGCGGCGTTCCCTTGGGCGGGGGCTGCCTCTTGGCCCTGGCGGGCCACGCATAATTCATAGCTTTCCTGCAGTACCGATACATAGTGCATGTAGTCCCCGCTATATTTCAAGTCGGGATAAGCATTGACAAAATCCGTGGCCGTGGGTAAGTGCTCTATGACGTGGTCCCAGTTGGTGGCCTGTGGCATTAGGATGTCGGACCGGGTACCCTGACTGCCGGTACCTGGTGCATCGCCGGCTAGGCGCTCGTCGGTAGCCAGGGTGCCCGCATACCCCACGGGGTCCGGCGACTCCTTGGCTGCTGTCGGCAGGCTCGTGTCCTTCGGATTAAGAATAAAGTCGAGGCTGAATTTGGAACCAGGAGCCGGGAGGCTGTGGTAATCAGAGCTCGTTGCAAGTCGACCTTGGCCCGACCATGGCCCAGCATAGGGCGGGGGAGGCTGAGCCAGCACCGCATGGGCCGTAATCAAAGCCGCAATCACCACAAGGTTAAGTCTCGTCGGCATAACGACGGCTGCGTAGCGGGGCGAGGGGATTTAGAAGGGGACAGTAAAAAGGTTGCGGGGCCGCTGCGCAGGGAAGCCGGTACCATTGCGCTGGTGAAAACCACATACGGGTAGGTGAAGGAGAAACGAAGAAGAAGAAGGGGGAGGAGCAAGGAAATGTAGCCGGGTTGCGAACGCTACATAGGCCGCGAGTTCAATACCGTTGTTGAGCGTGTCCGGCGGTGGCTACGGACTCGCTCACAACACAGCCCTGTGATCAATACATGGTCGCTGGTCCGTCGTACTATGGTCCGCCGTGTAGCCTCTGCTGTCCAATACCCTTGCCGCTGTGAACCCCAGGCTCTTACTTTCCAATCGCGACCCATGTGTGGGTTGCACCAGATACCAGCGTTCCAAAGTGTAAGCGATTAAGAGGCGTGAGTCCGAAGGAGGGACGCAGGGCAAAAGGTGGATGGTGGATCGATCCGAGGGAGGGTCTACTGGATAAAACATGCTGCGTTCATGCCTGCCGTTACACAATGTAGTCAATGATAGTCCACGTATATACAGACGAGCCTTGGCTTCGCTGATGGGATGGCGTCTTGTTGTGCCAAGGGGGTCTGGCGCAGTTCAGTCCATGGGCGGCGAGCAACCTTGGGGTGCGTCCCCTTATAGTGAAGCTGGAGGTTACCGGGGATGCCATTCACCTTTGGATTCGCCCAAGGATTACTGATGACTTCCGGGTAATAATGGGACAGTCTCGATGGAATGGCGAGGGCCGGGAGCGCTGGGGGTTACGATGATGGAGCTAGGAAGCTGGGCGGTGGTTTGCTGAAAAAGGAGCTTTACCGCTTTTTCGGCTCTACATGCCCGTACGCCTCTACCTCAATATAGTGGACAGGTTCCTTCAAAATGGTCTACGTTTCATACTGGTGGAGCGGGCCGTAGAGTGCCGGGCGCTATTAACTACGTTGTTATGGCTCCAGGCTTCGCGGTCTATACAGGTAGGCAGCATTTCAGGCGCTGACGTGGTTGGACCGGCTGTACAGTGTTGCTTATAAGCATTGTCGACGAGTCCTTAGCGCCGAAACCTAATCATAATGGCAATATCACCCTACTGACCCTGTATGACCAAGTTGGGTGATGTAGCCTATTCATGATAATCTAAGCATCACTCTTCTGGCTCTCACACCCTGCAGTGACCTCATTTGTCTGTTTTGGACGAATGACAGGACCGGTGAGAGGGGAGGAATCCCAGACACGGCCTGACCCCCCTAGGGGTGGCACTTCCTTGTGACCACTTACCTCGACTCCGCGCCACAATTCATTTAGGCCCGCCTACTTCGCACCCCACTATCCTCCCATCGTGTACTCCTCATCTTACTCCACTATTGACCTAAACTGATTCACGTCCCGCTTTGATTCTTCCGAAGCTACCACTCCCCCAAACGCTCATCAACTCAAACCATGCCGCGCAAGGTTGCTTACAGCGGAAAGCAGAAAAAGGAGTACCTCAAGGAACGCCGTCTCCGCAAGAAAGCGGCCGCGGAACGCGACCATAGCCTCTCGCCGGGGCGGCGGGCCCGAGGCGAACGTCCCGCCGCCGCTGCGGGAGCGGAGGGCGGCACGTAAGTTATTGGCCTAGCTGTCATCAATTCCAAACCGCCTGGAGCCGGTCACCCCTTCCGAGATTTTCCATTGACTGACCTGTTGAGGCGTAATGGACCTTGTCACCTCATACGTTTCCCCTATATATGGCTGTCGGTGACGATTCAGGTCGGAGACCCCCGACCCCCGCCGGGCCCTGATATCCGAATTCGACAAACTGACGCCCCAGCAGGTCAAAGCGAATCGTCTGAGTACCATGGAGACTCTCTACCGCTTGCCACCGGTAAGTTCCATCGGTTGGTGCGCACATGCGGACCGTTGACTAGTCAATTTTGAACCGGCGTGCTGTCGGTGCACTCTGTATACATACCCGTTGGTAGTAGAATTGGACCTAACGAGCAGCCCTCTCACTTACCTATTATCGGCCACGCCACGCTCACTCGCTATGGTTGCGCAGTCGTCCTTGGAGGTGTCTGTTGCCGACGTTTATTCGCAGGTCATTGACATTCCCGTCCGCCCGCCCTGGAACCCGTCAGATTCCAAAGCACGCCTGGACGCCGCGGAGGCCACGTATTTGGAAAAGTGGATCCAGTCAGTGTTTGAAGCCTACGACCCTTCTCAGCTTAGTTTCTTCGAGAAGAACCTCGAGGTGAGTTTGAGTTGCCGTCCTCAACGCCCCCCCCGCCCAGGCCACTGTCTAAATGACAGTTTTCCGTACCATAGTTGGTCGTTCTAACCGGACATCACCCTGCCCTCCCTACCACTAAATATCCCGCGGTTATCGGTCCATGTCTTACGTTCATCCCGCCACGGATAGGTGTGGCGTCAATTGTAGGTAACTTTTGCGAGCCCGTCGCCGTTAGCATTAAGTAGAGCCAGTCGTCATCGACTTTTATTTACACCACTTTCGCTCCTGGGGCAGTGGTCGGGCTTCTAGCGGAACTCAATGGCCCCCACTATCACTCACACCCTGGTATTCAATCCATCACACTTTATCCACGTCCCGTATATCTCCAGGTGGCGTGTCGCCGAGATCAGCGACGTTATTCTGGTCGTGGCCGACATTCGCCACCCCCTCCTGCACTTCCCGCCCTCGCTCTACCGGTACATTACGCAGCAGCTAAGCAAGAGAATGGTGCTGGTCCTTAACAAGGTCGATCTGGTGGCCCCATCCACCGTCGCGGCCTGGAAGGCCTACCTGCAGGCGCAGTTCCCTGAACTGGCCATCACCACTTTCGCCTGCTTCCAGGACGACAGCCACGCGCTCACTCAGGACACCCGCGTTAACGACCTGCGGTCACGGGTCAAGCGGCCGCGCCACCGACGGTACGCGGCGGTCGGGGCCGACGCCCTAATGGCCACCTTGCGTGATCTTCAAATTTCCGCACCCGCCGGTGCGAATGTGGACTGGGACGCCCTCGTCGCGAGGTTCCGCAACGCTCCGGTGGAGATCGAAATGAAGCACAAACCCGCGGGCCGCGGGCGCCATGCGGCCCGCGCGAGGTCTACCTCCCGGGCACCACGGGATGCCGACGTCCAAGATAGCGTCGACGTGGACCGACACGAAGATTACATAACCCTGGGTCTCATTGGCCATCCCAACGTCGGAAAGAGTACTCTGATCAATACCTTGATGCAACGCAAGGTCGTCAGCGCGAGCAAGACTCCCGGTCACACCAAGCACTTCCAGACGATTTACCTGGCCGATAACGTTCGCCTCTGCGACTGCCCCGGGTTGGTGTTCCCAGGCATCATCCCTAAACCAGTGCAGGTAAGTTGGGGGACGGGAAAGTGCGGACAATAACTGACGCCCTCGATATCCGAGCCGTGTCGCTGGCCATGCCAACCGCGCAGCATGTTACTGTTTGTCCGTGACGTACTGGCCTTGCGACGTAACTCTTGTGTATTCTTACTCCGTTCCTCCACTATACGCATGCCAGATTCTCATGGGTCTCTACAACATTGCCCAGGTGCAGGAGCCCTACACCTCCGTCCAGTTTCTGGTATGTAGCAGCGAAGCCCGCTGGTTTTAGCCGTGCTTCAGAAGGCTGAGGGGCTTTAAAGATCACTTAGGGTTATTCGAACCTAACCGAGCGCAACTCCGACCCGCATCACTACCCGTTTTCCCCTACCCTAGTCGGAGCGTTTGCCAATTGAGCGCGTCCTGCGTCTACAGGCTCCCGACGAAATCCTGGCCCCGAAGCAGAAGTTTTGGACCACCTATGCTATATGCGAAGGTAAATTGTGTAGAGGCGATCCTCACCCGTTAACTCCAAGTCCAATGCGGCTAGCTCGGAGAACGTTGATTACATCGTCTCGGACTATAGTAGGGGCATACGCTTACTTTTTCACTAACGCTGGACCATTCTCCTCTGTTTGCCATGCACGTATATGGGTTGTTTTCGTCGAAGCCTACGCCATCCAAAGAGGTTTCCGCACGGCCAAGGCCCGGCGGCCTGACGCATACCGTGCAGGTAAGTTGTGTAGTAACGGGGGCATGTGGGGGCTGCCATCAATCTAAATACCGACCGCCCCTCGACTCGACTCTGTATGTCACATCCACAGATTGCGCTCTAACGATATACCCCTTATCCACTAACTACACTGGAATGGCCCACGGCCCTCGCCTGATTATTATTACCAGCCAACCATTTGCTTCGCCTGGTCACTGACGGCCGGATCCTACTCTCGTTTAAACCTCCTGGCTACTTTGACAGGGCCCATGAGAAGACAGAACCCCATCCGGTCCCTCTGGTCTACGTGCCGGAGAAGGCCAAGCCCGAGACGGAGAGCTCGGACGAGGCGTCAGAAGCCGATAGCAGCGAGTGGGAAGGCTCAGCGGTCGAGGACGAGGAAGAAGATACCGGCATTGACGAGGACGAGGATGGTGAAGGATCGAGTGTGGAAGCCGACGAAGCGGCGACAGCGGAAGAGCATGATGATCAGGAAGGTGAAGACAGTGATGATGATGATGTCAGGGGTAGTTCGGCAACCAAAGCCAAGACCACCGTTAACGCCTTTGCTGCGCTAGATATGGCTGATATTTAGTGGCTTTCCAGATGCATGGTAGCCTGGCATCTACACTACCCGTTAGCCTGAATGGATGCGGCGGCAACTCGCCCCCCCGCTTCAGTGCAATCATCTAAAATACCCATATAAAATTGCTATCCTCCCTACTGAGCTGTGCTATGATTATAAGGGAGTGATCGAAGCAAACCATGGCAACAGGTCTCCTTCCGGTCACCTCTTACAGTCGTACCAAAAAGATAGACAGGGGCGAGAGAGAAGGCCTTTCGGTGGACTGCCATGGTCGATGAGGTCCGATCACCCCCCCCCGGCCGCCAAGCTGTCGGGTACTACCCTAACTGCCACCGCATGACCCTTACAATGACCGGCGACCTCAGTTCAACTCCTCACTATTGTCCTGGTCGCTTTTCCCACTCGGTACGACAACGATTCGCTGGAATGCCTGGCCTGTGCTACCCAAGGTCCACCCTTCCACAACGTCTCCGTTGCTGTATTGTCACTCGTTGGCTCATCATGCACCGGGGCATCCACCCGCCCTCGAGAGTCTAGGGTCTTTTGAAGGTAGCAGTGGGGAGGGTACAGGCACCATCGAAGCTTGTTTGATTAGCCAAACGGTGCCCTTAAATGCCTGAGTAGCTCAATATTAGCAATGTGGCAAACCCAACCAAGACTTGCAATGAACTATCCCGTTTACCGATCCACCGTCATGATGGACGGATACATTATTAAACAGGGTGAGAACTGACAAGATCACTTACGATCTGAATTAATAAATGGTGGCCAATTGGTCGAGAGAGGGACCATGGAAACGCCTTGTTGTTATTGTTTCTACCGAGTATAGGAAATATATCCATCTATCTCGGGGCTCAAATGCTGCCGGTTCATTCCGCCCATATCTAAGAACATCCCTCATCCCGTATCATGATCATGTGGGTCACTAGGAAAAGCGGAGGAAAGGCCTTCGGGTCTGCTCGTATTCCTCCGCGTCTAGTGCTCTGCCTCTCCCCCTCCTACGTCCGCCGTCCGTGCCGTTCGGGTTATGCAACCAATACGGCAGGACCCTACGAGGAGAGAAGGAGGGGGATTGAGATACTTCCGACCGCCGGTGTTAAGGTGGCACAAAGCTAGGGTGGGGGAATAAAAAATATAAACGGACCAGGGTAGAATCGACGGGGTTCTAGTAGATGTAGGATGGAGGGGTGGCTCGAAAGGGAGGTGCGGTGGTTTATACTGGGGACAGGCGATGAAGCTGCCCTGCGTGGCTCCAGGGCCCTGGCAGGGAGGAAGGTTTCGAAGTGGGGTCCGTATTCTACGAACCCAGAAGGCAGCAGGGACCCGGGCCTTACCCAGGTTCTCATTCCGTTCGATACCCAAAAAAAAGGGGGGGAGGGTAGGAAGTCGTGTATTGGGTAAACCCCAGGAGTAACCAGACCCCCCCCATCTCGAATCAGGGCAACGAAGACGGTTTTGTAGGGTGGGCGGCATAAACCGTTAAAACGTTGCACCATACTGCGTCTGTGGAGACTCAACTGCCCCTTAGTAAGGTAGGGCCAATCCAGGAACCGTGGGTGCGTGGATGTTCCCTCGCATGATATTCCCAATAATCCGGTCCGTTGTTTATGGTGGGTGTAGTTGAATCTGCCTCGGCGTATAAATTTACGCTAGGGATATGTTAAAAGGTAATAACCATCAACTCGACTCGGTCGATTTGGCTCTGTGACCATAGAGATGGGCCCTGTACGGTGCCGTCTACTGGTCATTTAGGACGGCTATCGGTGACGTGATAAGGGTGGGTATATCGCTTCTGGTGGTTGATCCATCGAAGCCTCAAACACTCAGATACCTGACCTATATTTGTCGGTTCGGAGCCAACTGGGTAGGTGCTCTAGCCTGTGGCGTTCGTCCACTCCCAGGCTATCTTCTTTTGGATGTCAAGAGCGAGATTCGACTATGGGACAGGTAACGGGACTCTGGTGAGAAAAACGGGGATGGAGGAATGGATTCTAGAATGAGTAGGGGGGGGATTGCGGGGTGTGTGGAAGGTAGTGACATTATGGGGAGGGTGGGTCCCGAGTCGGTTTGTTGAACACCATTGGGGGCGAGATGTCGACTGGAAACGGCAATCGATAGAAACAAGGGTGGAGAGGCCACTAGCTAATCATAAAGTCGTCGCTAAGTGTGCCCTGACCATGAATAATTGATCATTCGGAGCCAGAGCGTCAGGTTGCGGTAAAAGGAATAGCAAACGCATGAAAATACCCTTTTTTCTTTGCTGCTCAATTTCGATTGTCCCAAAGTGACAGTTGCTAAATTCAGCCACCTACTCCGTAGTGAAACAATTGTTGGGGATGGGCTGAGCAAGCAGAATATACGATGGCCGTCCTTGAGTACCACCGTAATGCGAAGGTGCTTAGGCCTGGTGGACGAGGTTTATGACCAAGTAAGGATGACTAAGTATACATCTCTGTTTTCGACGTGTACCTTCCTTCTCGGCGCCCCCGTGCGCGCGGCACTGGGTAACCTATACCTCTCCCTCTCCACCCTTCGCGCGCCCATACTCGAGGGACCAAATGTGAAATGGCGTGACCAACCGTGTCCGAGAGCCCACCAGAACCACAGGTGAATAGGAAAAGGACGTGGGGAGGGTGATGGGTAAAGACTGGTGCTAAACTAGCGATTGTGTAACGGGCTTACATTTTCTACTAAGGAGACGGAGCGGGGAGCTCATGCCTTGCGAAGACAGAGTTAGGCTAGGTCTGGGTCTTGCGACCATTTTTTGCCTAAACCGTACCAGCTTTTTTCTCATCCTCATGGTCAGACCGACACAGGTTCGTCCCTCTTGCCCGCAGGGAGGGGGGTTCCGTGGGCTGGTGCACTTGAAGCACACTTGACCGCACGTCACTGTTCGTCGATGAATAATGCCAGTAAAACTTTCAGAACTGCAAGTCCTAATACTAAAGAAATAGGGAAATTGACGAGTCAGCGGCAACAGGGCCAAGTCTTCCTCTTTCTTGCTCTTGTAGCCCATCACGTGCGGGTGACGATACACAAGGAGTCAGCCGGATTGGGTAAGTGTATTGTCTGGAAATAACAACGCCACCCTCCCTCTCGCTTATCAACACTTGAGACCAAAGGTCTATTCGGTGCTGCACCCCAACCGTAGAATAACTGATACTGTGAACAAAACATATATTTGTAGGATGTACAATAGGTACCATCCACTACCCTCGCTACTTGTGTATCGTACTCTGGGGATGTTTCTGAATTCGCATGGCCCTCCGCTTCCATGGAGGTTGTTCAACTCCTCGGCCCTGGTTCCCGTTGCCTATTGGTCGTATTCGCAGGTGCCTGGGGCAGAGGCTTAACTTCTTACCCTTATCCTCGTTCTCACTGCTTAAATGTCCGCTATTCAACATGATACTGCAGCCTAGCCACTTGTCAACCGTGCACAGGTCAGCCTGGCTGCTCTGGGCTGGAAGTAAATAAAAAAAGAAAAATGCGCGGGATGGAGGGGTGAGGGAGGAGGAGATCGTCAGGTCTGGTCCCGTGGCACGCGGCGGTGCGATGCGACACCGCCAAGGATGATAAGAATGGTAGTGTGGGGACTGTCATAACAAGGTAGGTGCTAGCCCTAAACCTTGATTTCTCATTCGGACAAATTACTTGGTAATGGGCAGGCATTAGAGTATTCATTGTTATCGAGCATGCAGCCATCCAAATATACAGCTCCTTTTACATTTTGGCGCCAGTTTCTAATAGCAGGTGTTCTCAAGTGCGCAGTACGGGTAAGGTAAGTCAGTGGGAATTCTATAGGTATAATCCGGTGCCTCACCATCATCAGTACATCCGCATACTACATTGTGCGGGCAAAAAGGGTGACGGGTCGACCCTACCCGGCAGATTTCTTTGACTCCCTTGGCACCAGCGAAATCGAGGATTCCAAAAGACCCCTGGTTGAGACATAGTCTGGCTGATAGAGAAGAGCATATCGAGCACATATAATATCGGTTGATACTGCACCGGCCAAATAAGGTCAGGGATACCAGGCCGGTTATAGCACATCGAGAATTGTCGGCCAGGGCGATGTACTCCAATGGTATGAAGATGTGTAGTGTCTCTGGTAGCCCAGGCAGGTGCAGAGTGGCTGTGGGAGGGGGTAGGGGCTCGTCGATCTACCTAACCCCTGACCGTCCAAACTAGGCTTCTGGTTGATGTTGTCCATTTCACATCGGTCGCATTGGGTGTGACGAGCACCGTCGCCGCGTATACCTAGGACTAACCCTACAAGAGGATAGCTGGCAGGCAATACTTTGTTTTTCCAATATACGGGCTACTGCCGAAACGCTGCTGTAACCTTAGAGTGTGAGCCAGGGCGCAGTCTGAACATATAAACGTTGAGCTCTTCGCAATTTCACTCTCACGCTTTTTTTTTCCGGCACAGCCTTTATTCCTCCACCAGCACTTACTGATTTACTGCCATGCTTAATAATAACCGGGAGGATTAGTGCCGCACGTACTTCTGGTCTGATCAAAGCCATTAGGTAAAACAAATACCCCTGAATATACTGAAACACGCGACTTGGAGGGGTCATTCTGACCCCATTCCCTTTTCGTTCGCCTCGCATGAAGCCATAAGAACTAGCTGTGAGGGAGGCGTGTGCCGTATTTTCAACCCCACCTCATCTTTTAATGGGGTCGATCTGACTATTTTCATCTACACAAACCCCTTCCTTTTATCGGTCTCTATACCCTGTTTGATGCCATACCACAGCCAACTACGGTTCCTTATCAGACTTTAACGTTGTCTTACTCCCTGACCTATCCGCCTGCTGGTCGACCAACATCATAGGTACGTCCACAGTTGGCACACTTTACCTAATAGGGAGTCCCGCAGTCCAGGTCACATATACATTATCACGCCTACTGCCTGGCATTGAAACAGGAATGCTCAAACCTGTCGACGGTCACGTTGGAGGGGTAGGTAGCCAGCGCTCTTTACCACCGGGGCCCCCACATTCCGCCTCTGGTATTACAGGTTATACGCCAAGTCCATCACGCGGGGATAAACGGGCGAGTCGTGCCACACATCCACGGTCACCCTTATATTACGTCTCCCGCAGCAGCGTTGACTACGGTTAACTACAACTCCCTTGCCCCCCCTCCTCCAACACGGCATTCCGTTTCTACAGGGTGCCGGTGGTTTCTACGTCATCCAATCCGATCGCAGTTCGATCGGCCAAGTGGTGTGATGGTGGCGCCTTACGGCTACTATTCGAAGGGTAAATATGTGCCAAACTTTGAGAGCAGTGTCAATTTCCCCACAAGCCACCGTTTCCTACGCCCCGTACCCAATATTTTATAGGGAGCCAGTCACTGTTTTTCATATATGTACTATTCACTTGTTTGGGTTAAGTACCAGGCCCGTTCGGCCAGTGAACATGCAATATCGGAGCAAAGAGGTAGGTCCCGCATTATCGATACCTACTTTAATCTCCAGGTCAGGGCTGACCCAAAGGCCAATCTTCGCCCACACTCAGAAGGTACTGATTAGGATGTTCAGAATCGCGCTTATGATTGTCGTCATAAGCCCGTCGGGCCAGCCGAGGTGTGGAATTCTCCTAGCACATGCATCGTTTCATAGAACCGGGCCCATAACTCCTCATTTTAACACCATTGTTTCGATCCCCTCTGCTCGCAGCTTTACACACCAGCCATCCAGCGGTGCAAGTACAACCTCCCGTATACTATGCGATATCGATGCACCAAGTATTTGAATACCGGTTGCCTAGTGTACTGTCCCGAAATGGCCCAAGTTCCGCTCACAGAAGCGTGAAATTGGTCGATATGATGGAAGCAGGGCCTAAAAGGCTACTGCGGGAGGGGGAAGGGACACCAGGTTATTAGCCGAGGAGCGGTCGGGTCAAGGGGGGAGGTAGCGTCCGGTGACGGGTGGCCTGCCGGACACGGTGAACAAGTGACCAAGGGTGGGAGAATACCTTCCCCAAAATGGCGGGGTTGCTCCAGCGGCCAGCTAGCGCAGGGGTAAAAAGAAGGCGGGCAACTCAGGCGGCCGCGGGCCGTTCTGCACACGACTCAACCGATTGTTAATATACTCCCGGTTCTTACTACGTGCCTTTGAAACGACCGGTGCTCAATTTGCGAAGGTGTGGGATACTATTGTGTGTTTGTAAAAAAAGAACCACCGGTGGTAAGAGCGGGGAAGAATCTAAAGCAGTGGAAACTGTCCTCTCCACGCGAAATCCTCAACCCACAAGTGGTCGAGGCAGTTTGTTGCCGAGCCGGACTTCGTCTAGATAAAAGCTTGGTGGGTGGATCCTGGTATATACAGATTACCAACGTACCTACCAAAACAGCACCGGGTCCGCCGACTGCGACGGAGCACGGCAGCCAAGCAAATTCACTGGCCTGATATATGGACGAGAAGAAGGATGCTATTACATCGACTGGATCTGGGTAGACGCCCGGCTGTCCGGCAAGGCAGCGGGCCACCATGACTGATGCCCTGGACTGCAGGTCATCTGCAGGACCTAACGCCGGCAGTAGCAGGTTTGGCTAAATGGCCAGCTGCGCGTGCCTGTAGATATGGGCACGCAAGGGCTCACCCCTTACTCTATCGCCCATCTCCCTCTACATTTTCCTTTCCAGTTTATCAACCAGACTGACTGAGAGGTCCCATGTCTGACCACTACTTGTGAATAATCGTTTACTACATACATCTACAGTATGAAGTGATCCTCGCAGAAATCGCGACAAGGTCAGCTGCAAGCGACAAGGCAAACCTCCCCCATAGGGTCATCGTTTCATAGAGCAAGCGTGGGATGTAGGCTCTACTTGGAGGCGCCTTCCCCTCCTTTGGATCCGAGTCCGTACGCCAATTCTGTCCGAACGAATCGACAACTGCCCTCCGTATGCTTTTGCTATCAGAATTGATGCTTGCGTCATACTTCGGCATGACCGCGATTCATTCACGGACCTCTCCATCGGCATCCTCCGAAATTCTTTGGAATCGACTCGATACAGATAAACCCGTCTAGACGAGACGTCCCTCCTAGTCATTTCCCCCCTTCATTTGTTTGCGTTTGGACAAGGTAACAGATCCGCTGGTTGTGGTGCTGACCAAAGGTCCGGGTTATTGACTACGGCCAGGTGACTACAAAAATCTGACCACCTCCGCTGCGCCTGGTAACCATCTCCCCAACTCCTATGCCGCCCTCCCTCTGTCTGTCTCTCGAGAACTAACAACTGGCCTCTAATATTGGGGGGGGGGCTGTTATTGTCGTGCCTCTCCCTCATCGCTTCAGTTTGATAATTCAAGGGTTTAGGGCCCCCACGATTTGGGGACATGGGGGGGGGGTCTAACCGTTCTTTTGTTTAGTTTTAAAAGACGAAATCGGTATTGCCTTCCGAATCGCTATGTGGTGAGGCACAGGTGACAAGTGGCCGTCCGGAGAGCCTTGTCGACTGGATTCAGTGTTAGCCTCACATGCTCTATTCTGAGCCCACACAAGAGACTAGGGGGAAACTATAATATTAAACGGCGAGCCCACATCACACTAGGATATCTTCGCCATGATAATGAACAAGAATGGAAGGAATATGTTACACTGACTAGCCTTGCGTCGGACTGAACCAGCCAGTGCATCAACTTCATGGGCCTGTCCTTCCAACCGATAAACCTGGCTGTACAACGCGGAGGAAAACAAAAGGCAAACGCAAGGTAGGGATGGAGTGAAGTAAGATCACCATGTGCCCATAGGTGGAGTATACGAAGCCAAAGGGCGCTGGGTTCAAAGGGCTGGTGCGACCATGAAGTGGGGGAGGGTCCTTCGAGTAAAGAAAAAAAAACAAAGTGATAACTCTAGCCGAATTTAACCCTCAACACTGTCCATAGCTTTCAACACAATAAACCCAGAAAAGTTTCAGTAATCAGGTGACAAGACATAGGGAGGGCTGCGCCGTTGAGCGTGATGGTGGCGAATACTTGATTCGCCATAAACTCCTCGAACTCCCACCCAGTAACGTCGCACACATCCTCTTTAGCTACGCCCGAAACGTCTAGTTATCGGGAAAATAGGGAGCCAGCGCGGTCGACCCAATTTCAAGGCATCGCAGTCGCACCTCCCCATACCCATCATTGACGCCTCAACCCTAAGCTGACCCAGTTTAATACGCCATCTTCAACACCCGTGGAGCCGATGGGAACGGAAGCTGACACCATTCGAGCTGAATACGCCTGGTGACCGCAGCTTCGGTACACTCCTATCGATCTCACCGACGAGGCAGTGCTGTCAGCCACCCCCTCCTTCAAGGGTGGGGCCGCAGGGGGAGGGTGTGGGGGGTGTGGGGAGAGGGCTCAGACCGTACTCTCTATCACCACTGATCCTTCGTGGGCTGATTGGGATGCAATGGGAGGGGAATGGTTGGTCAGTATCTCCGTGAGGTAGTACAACTGATTCCGTTGCGCAGCTGGCTTATTAACCTACCCTCAAGCACCTGCGTCGTCACCGCTGAGTCGGACCCGACGGCCGACCCTGTGAAGGTTGTACAGACGGTGTCCGTTGGTTGGAACCTTCTGATAGAAGCCAACAAACCGCCCCTCTTGAGCAATGCCCTTAACAGCCAGTGTGGAGAAGCTCTCCAAAGAGGGACGAAGCAGAGCACATGCCCTACTGAGAGCTCCTCCGCTCTCCCCTCTCCCAGTAGGCTTCCCCGAGGAGCAGACAGTTTGATTAGACCAAGAGCAACCTGATCGCACCTGTGACTTGCGTAGTTTTCCGAATAATAATGATACGGTTAGTGGTCTCGAAGCCGCTTTCGCCGGGTTAGGGCGGTAATACTGAGCCGCCCTCTTCACTTTCATTGTTCGGGGGATTCGGATGGACCACTGCAACACTGGTGATGTATATTTTATTGTTTGGGACGCGGCCGGTATGAAGTCGGAGTTTACGAGCTAGACTACCGACTCCTTCCTCGCCATGGAAATTACATGACGGTTATTTTTTTCATGCCGTAGTTTGAGAGATCTCAACCCTAGTAGGCGAGTCGACGAACTCGGTTCAACTGGATTTACTTTGGATCGATTATGGGGGGCCGATGTCGATACCAGCTCTGATACAATGGTAGCTCGATCTCCGACGCGCAGCACCTGTAGACTGTTGATCGGATAGCTGTCAACAGAAAGCGTCCATGCATTGGGGGGGGACAGTAAGATACTGGCACCGAGTAATGGTAGGTCTAGACCACCTTGATCTCTCCGCTCCTATCTCACAGCATCGAGAGATCTGGAACGGTTTCTTTTTGTTGGGTTAGCTAGGGGTCTGAGTAACTAATTAGGGCTAGGCCAGTGCTGCACCTAAGTGTCGCGTGACTGCAACTTCCAAATCCCAGGCTAGTCCACTGGATCCAGATAATGCCTGCACCCATTGTTGTAGTTGATAAGCGGGGCCCACCTCCATCGACCCATCGACGTCGTCAAAGCGCCCATGTGGTCTCAATTTCAGGGGAGGGGGCAGGGCAGAAGAAATCAAGGAAAAATGGGGTGAGACCAAGTGGCCCTTGCCCCCCCTCTCATTTACAGTTCCCGTGACGCATACTGGTTCAGCTGCAGTGCAAGGATCGAGTTAAGCCATGAATAATTCGCGACTTCAACATTGTGGAAGATGGGGTCAAAGTAAAAATATTCGAGGCGAGAGGGGTTAAAGTCTCAGAAGTGAGCGAAGAGCAATGGCTTGGTGACGGGAGAGGGCTCAAGGGGTGCTAACTGGGCACCGTTTTTACTCGAAGTAGAAACAAGGGCGTATCTGACCAGCTGTCTCCCGAAACTCGGTCGTCTCGACGTTACAGGTCGCCAGGTTCGTGAGGCACCAGTTAATCTAGTTGCAACGATTTATGGACGAGGGAATAGAGAGGGGAGAGAGTGCCGATCCTAAGAAAGTAAACTAAGGAACCAACCGCTCCACTCTTATTCATTCTCAGAAACGTAGAGTACACTATGGCGAATTAGGTCCCGGCGATCTATCACCGTCGACGCTGGGGGTTGCAGTCTTCCTAACAGCGCAAGTATACCAAGACCCTGAAATAACGTCATGAAGGGGGGGGGGTGGCGAAGTCCCAAAACGGAACGTATTATGACCGCAGTGAGGGGAGAAGTGTTGGGTGCGGGATCCGGAGGTGACAGTCTTGAAACATGGATTCCAAAAACGGCCTCGCCTAGTGGGAGCAGCGGTCAACCAAAAAGGGCAGGTGATATCTAGGCGTTTTAGAGCTGGTACGCGCGCGCTCGGGACGGCATGTAATGGTGGATACCATCGCGGGAACAAAGTACAATCAACAGGAAATATATCAGGTCAGGTGCACGAGACGCACCACATATATCCACGGTCGATGCAGTGAATGATGAGGAACTCGTAAAATTATAGAAACGATAAAAATATACACCTCACTCATTTAGGTCAGGTATAATAATATTAACCAACATGTCACACGCGTGTGTGGGAGAAAAAGGCCGATGGACGGGCCAGTCTAGCACCACGCGGTACCGGCAGTAATGTATTGGCGGGTGATGAGGAGGAGAACGTTTAATCTGCGGTGCGGGACACGCATGGAGACCATAAACCGTAAAATTGCCAAGTATCAATCGAACTATTTTAGAGGAGAATGTAGCCTGGGAGATGAATATATCGCCTGCAAGAATCGTGAGCCCAGGCCAGGCGGGCAGGCAATATGGGACTAGCGGATAAACAAGCCGCCAGTCACTATTCTTCCACTCACGCCCGTCAAAGCCTGCAGGTTGAGACGATTTGGTTTACCATACAAAAAAATTAGTATTGTTTTACATTATGTATGTTATTAGACTGGGATGGATCCGATGCACACGCACACTGACATTCACCATGTGAGTGCGTTGTTTTTTTGGCGGGCATTTTGGCAAGACACGTATTAGAAAATACGGAAGTAAGGGATACCGGAGGGGGGCGCCAGCTCATGAATAGCCTATCCGCATGATAGTAAGTAGGTTGACGGGTAGGTGGACTGATTTCGATTGGAGACTTCAGGTCTGGCGCCATAGTTGTCAGGAACTACATGTCAGTTCTAAACCAATTCTTCGACCTTAATATAGCTAGGGCTCCATTGTAGCTACGTCGCTCACCCTGGTGGGCTGCGGTACCCTAAACATAGGGGACGGATGGAGAAGGGGTAGAGATGAGGGGAGGAGGGAGGGAAGCACCGCCCTCCAACTCCCGTAGTGCACGTGACCGCCTGGGCGTGACCTTTGGTCAGGGGGGGTGAAAACCGGTCACGAGGGAGGGGGGGGGTTCAAAGAGAGCAAAGAAGGGTGGTGATCATAAACAAAAGGGGGGGAGTTAAAGGTCTTTGGCTACACAGCGTTAATATATTCAAAGTGCCAATCGGACGTTAAGCACGAACGAGGGATTGGAGGGTCTACAAAAAGTCCCGCTACCTGGCCCCTCACTCCGATTACAAAGACGTTTCAAAGTAGTCAACCACCCTCATCTTCCAACTCGCGTTGTACAGAGGGAGGGATCGAGTAAAGTAGGAATGTGAGCTCGACAGCGACGAGGAAAAGGGCTCAAAGGGCAAGAGAGCTCCTATTAAGGGGTCCTCTGGCTGACAAGGGCGGTAGACTAATAGGGGAGGGTCTCGTCCAGAATACCGCCTTCTCCCCCCTTAGAAACTTATTCGGCCAGCGAAACTGCGATGGTGGTGGTAGTGGGTGACAGGGTGATTTTGCTTGGTCGTGTACTCACTGATGACGTTGACTCTCCCTCGAGGAAGGACCGATCTGTACTTGCCCCTGGCATACGGCCCATACTGCCAAGCAACTTTGCTCATAGTTGTGCCCATTTACTAATGGCGGGTGGATGGAGAAAAATGCAACAGACTCAAGCCTAATCTCGAAACATCCGACCTTCAAATTAGTTAATCCACCCATTTTTCAAGGTAAGCGTGCTAAATTACGGGCCGTAGCCGAGCTTCTGCAAACAATGACCTATTCGTAATGGTCGATCGGACAACCTTGCCATAAGATAGTAAGGGGCTGGCACTAAAGGCCTACTCGAGACGAAATCTCCGACTTGCATATCTTTGCTATCACTACCCCACCCTGCAGAATACTAGCAATCCATGCAAGGGCCTGGCGTATTATTAACCATACCTACACCTATAACACGGATGTCAGCCTTGGACGGTTAATGAACCAGCCTATGCAACGGGGGTCGGGTCTAAGCCCTAACTGTTTGGTACGGCACATTAGAAGGGTAGGGCCCCATTTCATTGAAGCCGGCCCATGCTCCTCCAGAAAAAGCACAATGTGAGCCTAGGCCGATTAATTCGAAGCCCAGCCAGTTGGATGAAGAACAATGGGGACGAGGGGCGTAGTTCAGGCTTCCTCCCGAACGGGAGCCAGGGTGAGTGAAGCGTCGTAATCACTGCCCACACAAATGCGCGCACCCGGAGTCCACATCATCCGGCACCCCGGTCGAGGTTGAACGTGTCCACTCGTTTGCACTACCCTACCCTCCTTCCGTACAGAAGACCGTTGGGAGCACAAGCATAGCAAGGGTGGGAAACCTAAAGAGGGTGAGACTGACGATATCGGGATGCTCCCCTGTTACAGAGTATACTGCCCGCGCCCAAGAAAAGCAGGAATATCGGAGGGAGGGCAGTAATAAATGGCAATGAAAGTAGGGGGAGGCCAGTAGGTCGCTGAAGATGCTAGCAGCGGGTGAAGGGAACTCATGGGTAATATTTTTTTATGTTTACTGCGCAGTCCGATTGCATCGCCCAACGATTACACCAATATTCGTGGAGAGCCCCAAGCCATAGGCGTACCCTTTAAATAAAGATGGGAAGGGGAGATCCACCAATTCTTTCAGTGGAAAACAGCGGCCCCGCCTGCAATTTTTTTTAGCTCAGGTGAGTAGTTGCCATCAGACCACCCTCTACATAACCTACATTATGAGAAGCGACGCAGCAAACAGGCCATTGCAGTCCATAGCATTTTACTCTGCGACCGCCTTTCGTCTAATCGGATGAGTGTCATCCGATATTCGAATGCAAATGGTAATTGGAACGCGCAAATAATGACTCAGGGTGCGTGTGTATATTTGACTTAGATGTATATTTCAATATATCCGTCTCTGCACCTTCAATCGTTAATATACATAAAAGAAGGAACCGATGGACCGGTTGTCTCAGAATTACCGGTCGGCTTACCTGGTCGCTGGGATTACATCCCCGCCAAAGTTACGTTTGTTTACGGTTGCTTTGATTTTCCACGAACAAAACACCCTGGACCGCGTGCAAGCGAGCTGAGTCGGACACAGAGGCCGATGGCGTTCTCGGAGACAAACGGCGACTCAAAACAGCTACTTTTGTATTTCGATTTATCATTACCCCCCCCTCCTAGCTGATTGTACGAGAGCAGAATAGCCCCAGTAATTCGATCGCTTTGGTGTAGCCCTGGGCGACGACAACGAATGGAGGAAGTGATTACAACTACATACTAAAACAATAGGCGTTACTTAGCGGGGAGGTGGAAAGGTTGTCACTATGAAGAAAGGGAAACTGTAAAGGGGAGGGTAGTTTTAGTATGAGGGTATTGATAACGACCGCCACCCTCACCTTCATCCCAACCCTAGCACCCCACCCCCTTGTTGGCTTTGGTCCTGTGGGGACCATAAGGTAAATGTCGCGGACATGGGCGTCCTCTCTTTTCTGCCCCGTCAAAAAAAAACCATTGGTGCCCTGCCCTTCCTTGCCATCAGAGAAGACTAGGAATTATTCCGGGATGCTTAGCCTACGCACGCGTGGTAAAAAAGAAAAAAAAGAAATAAGGCTCATAGCGAAGCAAGCAAGAGCCTACATAAAACGACTCCGCCCTTCTTCTACCACTAGTCCATGCGAAGAGCAGGCTAAAAATAAATGAGTAGGAGTAAGCGAAGAACATTCATAGAATAGGCTGATTAGGCAGAAGCCAGTGTCTAGTGAGGTTAACTTTATAGGCGAAGCAGGGAAACTTTAAAAAAAAAGGAAATGTGCGCGCGTGATTTGGTCGTCCCTCTCACACAGTCTCGGCGTACCTGTGCCACCAAACGCCGTCATAGTCTTTTCAACACATAGTAGAGTCCCATAGGCGAAACGGAATACGTCTTGTGTAGCCGTAAGCACACACCTATTTCTCTTTATTTTTTTCTCATTTTCGGGTTCAAAACCATGCCCGGTGTTGGGTTTGGTAGATTAAAACAGAAAAAAAAACAATGTCAACGTACGGTATGGGCATGGGTGGGTCAAGCGGTAGGGGCGGTGGGAGTATCGTTTTGATAAGCGTGCTGGCCGTGTGGGTACCTTGTACTCGCACCTGTTTCATCGGCACTGGGATGGATGGAGGATAGACGGCCAAAGAAATAGCA
The DNA here is from genome assembly GCA_027575765.1 of Tieghemiomyces parasiticus. Classification (NCBI taxonomy): domain Eukaryota; kingdom Fungi; phylum Kickxellomycota; class Dimargaritomycetes; order Dimargaritales; family Dimargaritaceae; genus Tieghemiomyces; species Tieghemiomyces parasiticus. Next base: position 29,403 of record JANBPT010000065.1, read on the forward strand.
ATGAAGGTTAGGAGCCAACATCTCTCCGATTTGGCCTATTGACCTTTACCTGAGGGGGTTGGTCATGCGTTCAAGATGTAGGGTTTAGGAGAAGGGCGTATTCCTCGGGGTTCGGTAGTAACCGTTGGCCTTCAAGTAAAACGTTAAAAGGAAAGGGGCACTAGCACGGTGGCCGGGAGGCGGGTTGGGGGTGGCGGTGGCCCCAGCGGGTAGTAGAGTGACATGAGGAGGGGGTGGCGAGCGGCGTTCTGGGGGGTGAGCGTACGGGAGCTAGTAACGGCTTGCCGACATTGGCTTGTCCCTCCGATGCACGGGCCACCCAGTCACAATCGCCGCCAGGAGAGAAAGGGGTGACGTGCTTGACTCCTTCCTCACTTCATCATCCCTATTACGATAACGTTAGAGTGAGTATCTGTGCACGCAAGGTAGAGCAGGGCAGATGACCCATCGACCACTCGGATTTTGCACCTTTACACCTCGTCATGTCGGCTTTTTCCGCCCATCCGGTGGCGTCGCTAACCGATCACACGTGAAACCAGCGACCGGAACTGTCCGTCACAGAGACGACATGTATTGCTGGACATGCGAACAAGGTTGGTAGGACGAAGTGCAAGGCATGGTCAACAAGGAAGAAAGAGAGAGAGAGGGGGGGCAGAAGGAGTTAAAGGTGCAGAGGGGAGGAGAAAGGGTTAGAGACGCACCGTATCGTCTCACCGCTAGGATTGTACAAACCAAGGTACACGGTGGCGTGCCGGTCGCAATCTGTATGGACGAATTTGACGCATAAAGAAGCATCGGAACGGTAACATTTTCGTATCCGCCGCGCTTGGACCTCTCTCTACGACGTAGGAACAGAGGTGGATTAACCGAACTCGGCGGCTGATCAATGCACAGCTTGCGGTAGATAGAAGTGCCTGGTAGTGTCCACCTTTTACAATTGGTCAGGCCGATGGAGGTTAAACCACGGACGTTAAAGTTCGCTCGACAAGATGAATTAAAAAATGTAATCACTGCCATGCGAGCGCCCTGTCATCCAATCACGGGCTACCCAGAGTTCACATCCGTCGGAAGCGAATGGAGGCAAGTACGTGGCCCCTTACTCGTCGGGCCAGACTCATTTTTTAGGGGAAGGTGATAATATGCATGATGGCAAAGGCAGTCTCGGCGTTGTTTTTTATTGTTAGGCCCAGGCCTATGGGTTCTGGTGGCCGTACTCTTAGGCTGCCAGAGGGAAGGGGGAAGGGGCGTCCATGAACCCCTTGTTTTCACGGTCGAATGGTCGACAGGAACAGGTCCTACTTGGCGGAACATCACAGCCTACTCGCCCTGGCTCCATATTGCATCGCCTTGGCTCATGTTTCATTTCAAATTTTAACAAAAGCAAGTCAGGACCAGGGGGAGAAGTGGAATAGCACTACCCTGCACCATCTGTCTGATGTACGCACATAGAGTAGCGGAGAAGAATTGGTGGAGCAAATGGGATGGTCAGTGCCCAAGGCAAGCTCAGTGGCCTTTTCACTAATGATAGACCCCCCCACCTCTTTAACATGTTGCCAAACGAACAATAGGAGTAGCGGCTTGCCAATACCGCCAATTCGACCACGCTTATGAAATGTAGGCAGTTGCTCCCTTCTGTGGTTCCCTGTAGCCTACTTTCTACGATCTCTGACCCGCCAGGTTAGCGATGGGTGGTGGACTCCATTATTTACTGCTTTTGCCCGCTTGGATGCTCATCCGATGCCTCTACCACATCCACTTTCTCCTTTTTAGTCTGCTTTTTACCACTTCTTTGTTGTATTCACTCGCAGTCAAACTGACATCTGGCCTTCCCCTTTTTACCTCTCGTAATGTTATGGTTCAGGGCTTAAGCGAAGCTAACCGCTTCTTCGATTCACTGCACCTTCGGTTGGGATAGATGCTAGGGGGGATTGCGCTACCCGACACAGTGAATCGACTCAATAGAATTTACCCTGGTCGTTCACGTACAGCAGCCTTCTGTGCCTATCTACATAGTGGCGGTCATCAACCCGATGTAACCACTCGTGCCATTATAGCAGATTTACATTTAGCAGGGATAAATTGACCTGGGCTGCATAGACTAAATACGCCAAACCTCTCATCACCACATCACCTCCCCCCTTATGAACTAGGAGTCACCTAAACTTAAAGGACCTAAGTAGGAGAGAGTAAGTAGTAAAAAGCGAAAAAGAGAGAGCGAAAGAGATAACGGCGTTGTCGGCTCCATCCCCGTACCATTACGCGATCGCACGCTTCCAAGTCTCGCACCATACCAAGCACACCTTCTCAGAACGTATTCTACAACGATCGAGACGCGAAGGGAAAAAAAGAGGGAAAGATGGACGGCCTTCCAAGACTGCCAATAAGCAAAAAACAAGGGATCTGTGAATATTGGATTCGTTTGTCATGATAGCGAGATTGAGCGATTATTGAGCCCATCACCTCTGGCGACTTTTGTTTTGATAGCCAACAGGTGAATAACAGGAGTTGGAAGAGCTCCTGTCGAGCTTCACCCGCTACCCAATAGCAAGTAGCCCTATTCAGCCAGGTCACCATGGTTACAAAAAAAAATAGATAATAGGAATACGCCGATGGACCCTACCGTTCTGTAATAAAAAATAATACCACCGAGGTCATTATCACACACATTCACGGTGTAGGTCAAGGTTGGGTGAGAGTGGGAATGGGGGGGAGAGGGATATTCGAGGAGAGAAAGTCGAGTAGAAATAACAATAGTATCACCTACCAAGGCGGTTCGCGCGTCTCCATTTCTGTGTGTGCGTGTTTGTGTGTGTGAAGGTCCACGCACATCTAACTGGGTCCGGTAGAGCCAGAATCATCTCAACAAAACGAGACTAGGCATGAGAGCTACCAAAACAAGAAAGCATAAGTAGCAGACCCGACCCGGTGTGCACAGATGAGTAAGTGTTTCGAGACACTTCACTCTCAAAGCAATGAGAGTAGAATGGTACTAGCGGGAGAGTGATGGTAAGGGGAGGAGGAGAAAGAGAAGAGTCACTTTACGTGCATGTCGAAGTGCCAGGGGTGAAAAATGCGGCAGGAGGGTGAGGTGGCCCCTTAGTGTTGCGTTAGTGTTAGGCGTAGGGTAAGCACCGAGTGCTCAACGGCGTACATGCAGCAGGCCGGTCGCAATGGACTAGGTGCGGGTTTGGGAACACAGGAGGCCCAAAGGGAAAGGGTGAAGGGGAGAATGGTTGAACAGGATACCCTGTGAGTCAGCGGGCTGGGAAGCCCGCAGGCTATGCGTAAGTGCGTACGCCTATGTGCGTTTCTATTCGCCCACACCTGCGCCGGCAGCGTAGAGCGGAGTGGGGTGTAAGGAAGAGAGGGCAGGGGCCGGGCACTAGTCGTCGAGCCTAGCTGGCAGCTAGTCTAATACACGACCACCCCTTCCCCACACGGACCTATAGTCTGAGCGGCAAGCTAAAGTCAGTGGTAATGGCAAGAGGTTTTATTACAGAGGAATGTAGGCCAGTGTGAGTGCCGGGTTTACTAGCAGAAGGCCGGGAGTCCCGGATTTAGATGAAAGGGGCCAGGGAGAAATAGCATAGTACAGCAGAGCCCAAAAGATAACAAGAAGTGGAAAGAGCGAGCAGATGAGCGAGAGAGATAGTAGGATGGATGCCCTACGTCACGCCCCCGAAACTGCAATGCAGGGTTGAAAGGATAAGCAATATTCTATTACTAGCCCAGGGTCTTTGCCCGGTATTGAGAGTGCGAGGGCGAGCCCCCCTCCCTAGATGGCGAGAGGGGACCAAGAAAGGGTCAACATGAGGAAGACGAGAAATATAGTGCCAAAGAAATGGGAATGAAAAGAGCGAGTGAAGATGGTAAATTTACACGGTAGCGAGAGGCATGATGCGAAGTAGGAAAGGGGATAGAAGGCTAACTAAAGCTGCGAGGTGACTTGAAGGCCAGCTCCACAAGTACCGGCGGTGACTGGGGCGGCGGCAGTGGTGCTGGGATTCCGCAGGTTGCGGCACCGCTTAACCTGGCTATGCCGCTTAAGGGCGTCGGACCGACCGAACGACTTGCCACACTTGTTGCACTGGTGGGGCTTATCGCCCGAGTGGATCTTGACGTGCCGCTTCAAGTCATGGTTGCGGCTGAAGGACTGGTTGCAGTGCGTGCACTTGTAGGGCCGTGTCGGTACGTACTGAAACCGGTGGTAGTAGGGGCTGCCGTACGGGTTGTAGCGAAGGGGAGCGGCGCCCTGGGAGTAAGCGAAGGCCGGCATGGCCGCAGAGGCGGGCATCAGGCTGGTACCGGCGGAAGGGCCGGGCGTGGGCGACAGAGTCGACGAGTTGGGCGAGCCCATAAAGTAGGAGGCGGTACTGGGAATCTGGGCGCTCGAGCCATACAGGTAGGCGTACGGGTTGGGGTTCATGGTGTAGGGCGAGGAGGTTGGGATGTAGCTCGCAGAGGAGGCACCGGTGGCCAGCTGACTGGAGGTGGCGGCGGCCAGGAGGTCGGCGTGGCAGTCGGGGCTCAGGCGCATGTTGGAGGCGGAGCCGACCAGGTTGGCCGCGGTGGTCATTGTCGAGTAGTCTAGGTGAGCCTGGCTGGCCATCACTGGCGAGAAGTTGGTGGGCGCCATCGAGGTGGATTGGGTCAGGGTGAAGGGTGAAGTCTGCGGGGAGGTTGAGCGGGATAGCTGGCCTTCGCTGCCGGAAAACATGGCGACGTTCTGGGGAGAAGAGGACGCGTAGGTCAAGGGCGAAGACAGATATCCGGCGGTGTTCCGCTGCTGGTGCTCGAGAATCATCAAGTACATGGCTTCGTTGGGCGACATATTGGGGGCTCTGTCGAAGGAGTTGGTGCCAGTGGCAGTGGGAAGAGCCGAAGTCAGGGCGGCGGTCATTGCGGACAAGACGTGTGAAAAGGGATAGGACTGTGGACGAGTTCTAGAAGGGAAATTTGTAGGGGCTTGGCTGCGGTTATTACGGTGGAGGAAGATGGTGCTTAGATAGAAGGCAAGTCAGGGTTGGATGGGAATGAAATGAGTAGTTGCATATAAGAAAAGCTGCGGAAGAATGTGAAGGGGGGGTAGCGCAGTCTAAGGAAATTGGTAGGATAGAATGGTATGAGGCTGGAGTGATGGGTGCTGGAAGGGCGGGCGACGGCTGGATATTTATACGCGAGGAGGCAAAGGGCCGGCCGTCACATTAGTGGAGGGAACGGGCCGCCAGAATTAGCCAAGGTGAAGGGGAAAAGTAGGGGGAGAGAAGTAGGCCTACGCATGTCAGGGCCTGCCAATTCACGGGAGTCGGACTCGAAAAAAATAAAGAGCCACGGGACACTAGGAAAGGGCAAAAGGGGGACTGGTCTGGCGGGATTAGGAAAGGGGTGGGGTGAGCGGAGGGCCCATGGTGACGGGTCTACGAAATACACTAGATGAGGGAACCAGGGGCTAACCCTCACTCCCTCTTCGGACGCTATACCAAGTGGGGTGTGGTCGGGAAATGGCCAACAAAGAAAGCGGATAAGGGGCGGTTGGCCTTGGTATTGCCATCTTTGGATGTTGAGAGGAGGGAAGCGGTGTAAAGAGGGTGGGGTGGGCAGGGTTTAGCTCAGAAGTGGGGAGGGGAGGGTACCCTTCCAGGACCAAGCTCTAGCGAGGCGGAAGATAAAAAGTAGGGGGGGGTGTAACAACGGACCAATACGTTGAGGTTTGGAACCCCCCCTTCATTTCCTCCTCCCCTCATTTCAGTAGAGATGCGGCGGAAAAGGAATTAGTGTCGGCGTATCACGAGGGAGAGGGGTCGGTTAAGGCGGTTCCTGTCTTGGCTGCGCCGTTCCACCCCTCCTTTCTCCACCGGCCATGACCATGGCGACATAAGCGGTGGGCCCTCAAGCAATAATCCACCTAGGTCAGCCGCCTATCCATTATTTCCAAGGTCAGCGGTACTAATTACATTTACCCCTTAGCACTGCCGGACATAGATGCGCAATCTGCCCACTACCCATCACTGGCCGCTGTGTCAGTTTGCGCCTACGCCTTCCAATTCGTTGGGTTCTTCTCGCACCAACCTGCAATACCACTGTTCTGTTTGTTTGCCTCGCTAGATACGGTTCTACCTTTCGGAACCCCCCCCAGACACACGCCAACATCAGCGACTGATCCTCCACTATCTTTTCATTCAAGTACTCCGCCTCATTGCCCCTGGCTATTAGGCATGATCACGGTGTCGCGTTTCACAGCGAGTGGAACCAGCGGTGGTAACAGAGCCACCCCCTTCCTCGTTCTGCAGTTTATCCTAATCATTTTTCAAAAAAAAACTTGGATTTTAACGTGGTTATTTTTCGAGAACGTCTCATTGTTGAACCACACACGCAATCGGACTCCCGGAAGAGACTGTATGGTTGGAATGAGAGGCGTCCGCTCCGCACATCATGAAATGAATATGTGTCGGGTTTCTATTTTGAAGCAACGATTACGATCGCCACCGTGGGCACTGGGTACCCGTGGGGTCGATACAATAATCCCCTCGCCCCTGTGCCTCGTTTGGGACCGAACGTCGGACTTAACATTGCCCCTTTCTTAGCGCGTCCATTTCATTAGCAACTGAATACCGGATGGGGTATCCCGTCGGAGTTGGCTCGATACCCCTAGACCGCCACCACCTTCCCCTCCGCCCTAACCACGGGGCGATACCAGTCCTTGATTGTCGTGATACAATCCCTTATTCCTGTAAAAGTAAGCTTACTATAATTAACGTAGGTGCGGGGATGGATTCCAACGCAAGTCCGAAGTGAGTGAGGGGTCGGTCGGGCGGGTTTCACTCTGTAGTAATCTGTGCAGCTGAATCTATTAAGAAAGTATGAGGCCGGCCAAGTCTATGCAGGATGCGATCCAAGCAGGCCTCCCGCATGACCTGGACACCCCTCCCCTCTTGCCTTCCACGGCAGTGCGATAAATTCTGGTCGGACACCATGCTGTGAAGGTCTCCCTTATCACCCCTGACTTGGTAGTATGTCGGATATAGCCCACTTCCTTTTCGTACCAACCCGCCCTTTCTGTCCGCATAGCCCTCTAGGTATGTTTACGGGAGAGTGAGGCCCATTCGCTCTATAATGGGCGGTCAGTCAACGCCGTTTAGTGTGAGCATCCTCGCCAAGAAACACCGCTTACCGGGGCGTACCGCCGATAAACGTGGGTGGCCGAAGACCCCGGCTATCTGAGTACGCAAGTGTTGGACAAATATACAATATAACCTAGAAGGGGATGTAGATTAAAACGGCTTCCCTAACCCCTTTGGCTCGTGACTATTGTAGTAACCCCGCACGCGGGGGCCGATTTCGGCATTGTAAGTCGTCACGTGCGCCATCCCCACCCTCTCAGCTTCAACCTCCATCTACATTGCATTTAACTTAACGTCTGGAACCTAGAACGATAAACCTGGACGTGGCCGGTAAGGTAGCTGCAACCCGCTATTGACAAGGGATTCAAATCATTTAAATGAGGGGAGGCCAGAATGCAAAGAGGGTGTGCGATGGAGGACCTTGTTCGCCAAGGCGCCATCCCTCTCTTGCCTTACTGGTAGCTACTCTCCCTCCTTCTCCTAGCTGGACGGCTAAACTCGGCATAACCCACCTTAATAGTGCGAGTCGGGGACGCCATTTCAGGCCTTTATTAACATCCACTGATTTACCAATCAACTCTTTGATAACCTGCCGCGAACCAAGGGGTGTCATACAATGTGACAATCTATCTGTGCCTCCTTTCCTATGATCTGCCAATTCGAATACCCGGAAGTGCGGTCACGGTAGTAAATTACCGTTGGAAGCGATTTAGGGAGAATATGATGCATCGGGCGGGGAAAGTAGCGAAGGTCAGTGCGATTTTAATTTAGGGCTGGGGGGAGGGTTCAAGTTGACCTCAAACCACCAGACCAACGGTTAAGAACCAAAGAAGGTTTTGAACCAAGGCATTGGTACCGGAGACGCTGCCTTAAAAATAGCAAAATATAAAAAGTATCTGAGGGACTCTAAATCCTTGGCGGGAACAGTGGAAGAGGAAATGAGTGCGTTGGCCCGCAACAGCCGTTGTTGCTTCGCTGGCTATGTAGTAGTGTGGGCAACCGTAAATGTTGCGATATAGGTCGTCAGTTGCACCGCGATTATTTTTTTGAAGGCACATTTACCAACTAGCTAGAGCTCACCTTAGGGTGCGGCGAACTAGCTCTGTGCCTCCTATTCCCACACTTTAGCCGGTTTAATGACTTTGTTACTTTTCGAATTGCATGCCCAAACCAACTCTCTAAGCCATGGGACCTCCAGGTTGTAGTGCAAAGAGGGGATGGATTAGATCAGGTGGCATACTCGCTTTAGATACAGAGAGGCCCCAAACTACCTCTCTAACGGTCGGTCAACGATAGCATCTAACTTGCGAACGATAGGTTAATCGCACACCTTTATGTGGACGGCGAAACAGGAAAGTTGAAGCGCTCGCCGTTTTATAGTTTGCTTCGTGCGGATAAGGCTGGGAAGGACGCAATCCACTCCATTGACTGTTTTGAGCCCGGGTCCAATTTACTGTGTAGAGCCGGGGAAGAGCTGCATGCCCTGGTAATCAGGATTGGCTGAAAAGTGCAAGGTGAAACTTCGCCATCGAATCAGTCTAGGGGGACATGGGCCGTACTGTATACTGGGATTGTCGGATCTCATCGAGAATCCGATGGTAGGAATCAGTCGTCAGATAGACATACCTTACCTGGAATACTACTATTTAAGATGCGGCAGGAGCCCTAACCTGTCGCGGTGGGTCTCGGAATAACGTAATGACCGATTGGCGCGGAAGGTGTTTGGCCGGCTTTGCTTAAATCACTTTCTAAGCTTTTACGGGCAATGTCAGTCCCGCTGCCACATCAAGATGTCAGCAGCTGGAAAGATCCCGCATATTTTCCCCCTATCCGGAACCCACAGCTGGTAGGCTTTATTTTCATGATCATGAGAGCAAGCCACGCCATATAATGTATCGTGGGGGAAACTGATAGCGCGGCGGGATAATCGATTCAGACCACAAGGGTTAAAAGCCGTCTCGCTTCCAGAATACTTCAGAGGAACAGCGTGCGTTCAATTTGGCCTGGTTTCTAGCACGGTATTTAGAAACCACAACACCTTGCCAGTTCATAGGTGAATTGAATTTTACACCCATCCGGGAGCGAGGAACATGGGTCCTTGTTCCTTCATCACCCACTTCACACTAAATCTTAACGGTTCGCTAACCAGGGTCTACCAAGGACTATCGTTCAAGTTAAAGTTACAAAAATTATAGACCTGTTAGACACGGAATAGGGTAAGAAATAGTACATCGACCGTCCTGGTACCATGATAAGCTCTCTTTGATTATTACATACAGCGTTATCTACACTGTGGCCCATGAACCCATCCCCTTTCTAAATATTTTTTTGGCTACTTGCTTGCGTCCTTTACACTTCGCGATCTACACGATGATGAAGTGGCTGGTATTTATTCATCGAACTAGACGGCGTCTCGGTTAATACCATCGACTTGTCCTATACCGGCGCAGGGAGCGAGGTATACGCTGCCTATCCATCTACTGTCTTTCTGGATCATATCCCATTATGTTCCCGATATCGGCCAGGACGGGTTAATTTTACCAATCCCCTCATCACCTTTGGACCCTTTATTTACGGGAGAATAAATATCACAATCCATCGATCCCATCGCGCACAATGGGTAGTGCAGGTCCTGGGATGGCAATTTTTAATCAAACAGCATATCAAGGGGGGCCACCCAGCCCTCCCCACCTCGTCGTCTCCTTGGCGTGCGGATGGTATCCCAAGCCAATGATGGAGAGAAATTGGACTTGGCTATGGATGGTTTAATAATGGCCAAGATTTACTTCTACCCCTTCACTCCCACCCATGTACTTTATACTCCCACACAATCTCCCCACCGGAAACACGTACCTCTTCGATATAATCATACCGAGTATCCCTCACATCCCCTTCCCTTCGTCTATTACTCACTTAACGGCACTAATTCTTTCGAAGTCCCAGCTCTGACTCTGGAGGAAGTCGGTGATCAACCTATTAAGAGTACCGCACCCCTGTCGGCTGCAAAGCTGCAGGGCATGCACAGCACGAGCATGAAGGAGTGCGTCTCTTTCTCTCTTTTTCTTTCCGGATCGTACAGGTTATAATAGGAATCCGTGTAACTGACCAACCATGAAGAGTTTGTTAATGGCGACATCGGTAACCGCCTATAATCGTAAGTCGTCGTCCCAGATAAGGTATTCATTTCCCTCGCCGCCCACCTCTCCTTCTTCTGCGCCGGTTTCATCGTAACAACCGGAATCGCGGATCCTCAGGGTGGAGTAGTGAGAACGAGGACTGCGGATGAAACTACCCTGCCCGAGCCGCGTCACAGAGCGTCGTGGGAGCCTTTGGGGACTGTACAATGTGGACGTTAAGAGAAGTGATAATTCGGAAAATAAATATGGGGGCCCCAATGGCAATTCCAATAACCCACCATTCGGAAGAATAGGATAGTTTCAACCCCTCCTCATTGCTTCACTAGATTCCCACCTGTCCTCGGTATAATTCTGAATACTAGTCCGTCAGAAGGGTCAAAGTCCGGCGCCAGGCACTTCCCCCATTTCCGGTCCTTTCGCTTCATGAGGACTCGGACCAGTATGCATCCATCTCCTTTTGACCCTATCTTCTGTTTCGAAAGCCCCTGGCGCCCCTTTTAACTTTGCGGCAGCGCGCGTGTATCATGTACCCCATTCTTTAACACCTTAGGATGGCAGGCACATCAGATTGCCTGGGAGGCCGGTCTACCAAATTGGGAAGGATTCAGTCCACTACGAGAGGTATCGTGTAGAATCGGCAGGGTGGCCCGGCTGAGGGAGGCACGGCAGGGAGAGAAGAATTCCGACTGGAATTGGTAAATGTCTCGTCTGACCTCTAAAATCCTATCTATGCATGGTCAAGTGACATGACCGGCCCTGTACATGTGGCAGGCCTTACATCTCGCTACATAAACCAGCTTGAGGGCGATATGGAGAGTAGTTCCTTCATGGGACATACACTGAAAATGGTCCCCGTATTCCTTCCAATGAGGGTTGGGACCACTGCAGCGTCCTGGGTTTAAACAGGCGGGGCCTACTGCCCCACGGTAAGTACCCCCCTTCTTTTACATGGGCAGCCTTACTTACTCTTAAGGAGCGATCAAGTATCCGCTCTTCACTTTTCTAGGAGTGCCGATACATAATTGTAGACATGTGCGGGTCCAGAGGGTAGAAAACAAATGTGAAGTATAAAGGAATCAGGTCCGATGGACACTGCGAGCGAAGGCCGCGTTTTACATTCCCGCCCATATCGGGAAGTCCGTTGTAGGGGAGTCGCACGTCCAAGGGGCCAGGGCCCCTCAATGAATGAACCCCGCTCGGTGAACCTTCCTCTTCGTACCCTTTGAATGAAACAGTGCGTCCGCAAAGTCCGCTCAGGGGTTCTGTACACCGATATACATACATTGACACGCATAGATGGCTTGAGCGACTAAGTATCACCCCACCTCTGTCGCCACCCCGCCGTTGACCGTGCCTTTAGAAACTGGCCCGGGAAAATGCTGTTCGGGGCTTCATTAATAAGCTAACCGAAAGCCCATCGTAGTGACATCACAGCTTACTTGGAGCGGGGGGGTAATGCAGGCCATGACAAAAATAAACGACGAGCATAGTCGAGGATTGATGCGACGATAGTTTTGTGCAGACTGTGTGGCAAGTATTATAGGCCCGCGGCTCTTTTTTGATACAACGAGGCACCCAACATAACAAGCGAGAGAGTGATGGGGGGCTAGGTTGTGGATGCAAGGAGCGCGCAGATCAACGTAGCCCAGCAGGTAGGTTACTTTCTCCATACCACCACCTATTTCACCCTGCTCGCAGCCCCCCTCCAGAACCATGACTGGTCGACAAGGGGACGACGAGCTGAATGGCGGTGAGGTTGTCCAGGGGAGGCGAACCGAATGACACCAAGTCACCCTCCTTATATTTTAGTGGTCAAGGTTGTTGCTTTTTTACTCTTCATTGATATCGGTGAGGTTAATGCGTCAATCAATAAGGAGTCTCTAGAGTCCATCCCAGTATGCGGGTATGCGCGTGAGGGATAACGAGGGGAGTGAACAGAGCAGACGAATTGCCGGGCCGTATCGAGGGGCTCGTATACCTGGACGTGGCCAATAGCGGCAGTGAGCTTCGATAGTGGTAAGTGCTGGTTAGTGTTTGGAGAGGGTGGAATATCACCTCCTAGCTGGTAAGCAAGCGCTGGTTCCAAGCGGGTCGCGGTAGGCTGGGGCCCGGGCGCGTTTACCCGCAGCAGGAAAAATAGAGTGGGTGAGGAATAATGCGGCTGGAGAGGATGAACGTTAGGTTACTCTAGAGCACCCAGGAAGCTGCCCATCTCCGGTCAACACATATATAATATGTTTTATTTTCATGAGGAGTTGCGGGTAGCTCGTATGGTGGCGACTAATTGTAAGGGGTTGTCGAGCAATGGGGACCTGCGGTTTAGCCGAGACTTGGGGCATCGATACGATACAGTGCCAGCCATCATCACCTGGGCACCAATGGGGTGTGGCTGGCCGCCCAATGTACGGGCCGAGCTCCTCCGTTCAGGAGCACAATCCACAGTAGGCCAACGGCCCGGTTGAGCACTTTATTCTTTGCCTTCGCCGGCTGGCACCGGCAATTCATTAAGTTACTAATAAACCGATCCCTCGGACCATGCCAATCTGTCGGCTTGGCCAGCTCCGACCAACGAACGCGCGGACTCACAGTCCCTCGTCCCACTGGCCTTAACCATGCCACCCGCTACTGACCAGCGAGCGCACCGATTCACAATAACTTCCTACTCCCAACGTGATGAAAAAATGATGGCGGTGGAACCTGTTCCAATTGTCCCCCATCCCACCCCGCTTCCCTCCGCATCGCAACGGAGTCCAGGTAGGCTTGTGCCCCTTTTCCGGCTAACTCGTGCTTGCCCCTGAAGACGATGCACCTAATCTGGCAATCCGACCTCTGTGGAATGAGGGCGGAGGAGAGTGTGGCCTAGACGCAAGTTCAGGGTCTTCCAGTGTGCCCTACTTAGGTCGACGGCTTGGGAGGGGGGAAGGGGGGTGCAATGAAGGTGGTGCGTGTATGGGGGTGAGAGGAACAAGTCGGTACCACTCTCAACTGAGCACTGCTGAACGTTCCCATCCATTTCCCCATCCATTCCATCCCCTCCGTCGGGTATCGGACTAGGACACCCTATTTGTTCAAATTGAATCCCCTTTAGCACCTGGTACGCCTAGTTCGCCGGAGGCTGATGTGGAAAATGCGCGTGTGTGGGTTTGAGCGCTTCATCCTCGTTGGCGGCGGCTCCCTAGCCACTAGACTGGGCTGTACACCTCCTTCTAAATATAATTGTTCTGGTCGTTCTTTTCGTACGTGGTAAAGTTGGCTGCTCAGCTGAAATACCAGTAGGCGGTGGCCATTGCGGGCCTCGGGAGCTTAGACTTTTCTCTGACCACTTCCGAGTGCCACCTTTCGCCCCGCCTACTTTCTATTCGTTTGAGGGGCGGGGACTGAGGTCACCTATCGACTCTCAGTAAACCAGAGCGTCAGGCCACACCACCTGCAGTTATCGTCACTGTTATTACTTGCAAGCTTGAGATGTGCAGTCAATGGCTTGAACCCAGGCTGCAATTTTACACGCACACACAAGTCTCCGTGAGTACCTTCAACGGCGACTCTAACCCATTCAAGTAGTATGCGTAAAGGCTACTTTCATTTTTGTACAGATTCGCCCCTTCCCTACTTCTCTCTTCGTTTCATTTTTTTTAAAACCGCTATTCCTCATTCCACGCCTAAGATTGTTCGACGCTAGTCTATGACCATACAACCCTTCATATTACCGCTGGATTGCAGTGTCTTCTTATGACTGGCTGTCTGAAAAACATACACCCAAACCACCCTTCATTGTTCCTGTAATAAACTATGCTCGCAACCCCATCGTTATTTCACGCACCAGCCGCGTTCGGCCACACTACTTCTCCTGCGACCGTTTCCCAGCATCTACGCACTACATCTGCGGCCTGGCTCACGATTGCCTGTAATAGGTAATGCTAGTGAAGTGCTCGGTGTGGTGGGGCGGCAAAATATAGCGAGTAAAGCACACATTAGAAGAGTGTAAGGCGGCACCCGGCGGGTCGGAGCTGGATTGGGGTTGCAACCTGTCCAGATGCGTCGCGGGCAGCAATAGTGAGTGTCAACCACTATCGGTGGGGGTGGGCACATGGTCCTAACAAGGGAGGGGGGAAGGTGCGTACGCCAGAATTTTGGTGAGAGTGGATGGGGAGCCCATCGCACGATGGCATGGCTGAGGGGCTTGGTCCGAACAGCGCACCCAATTCCGGGTAGGCGACGGAGGTGTTCCATCTGACGTGCTAAGTTATCGACTCTATTTTTATATTTACCTGCGCATTGGTTTGTAGCTAGTCACTTCGGCAGTGCGTATTCGGATTTTCGGTTCGTCCCTGACCACCCTGTTGTTCCAAGGATAGTGATATCCTGAGGGTAATACTTTGAACCTTTTAAGAGACTACCCACGTCCCCCTTTCCTCCCTACTCCTCCCCTCCAGTTTGCAGTTGCGTATGATTTAAGTTTGCGAAGCTGAATTTGGGCAAAGTCCTGCGTAGCAGTAGCTTCAAGTGCACGCTAGCCAGGGTACTCGTGAGGGCAAGCGTTTGGGTGGCGAGTTTCCTTTGTACATTCAGCAACCTAGTCGTTACAACTGCCCTCTACTGTAGCTATCCTAATAAACCTTCTTTTTTGGCACGCCAGGGACCAATTATACTAACGCACCGCGCTGACCGGTTGGATTGTCCAACAAAAATAACTTGATTCGGCTTTGGTATACCAAGGAGAAGGGGAAAGTGGGGTTGGTGGTGGGAATGGGTGACTGGTGGGATTATCGCAGAGTGGAAGGCGGCGTTGGTGAGGTACCGATGTATTTGGTGACGGGGGGTCGCGTAATTTTAGTCCAGTCATTCGGGATACGACGCGGGTAAACAGATCGACTGGTTGGTTACTATATTGGTTTTTAGTTGGGGTTGGGACCTGTCCACGTTTCCAGGCCCGGTCAATATCACCATCTACCTTGACAGCGAAATCTGGTGCCCATTCTTCAATCGACCCGGTCAGTGCAGTCTGTTCGGCAATACCTTCCATCGCAGGTGGATCCCTCCCTAAATCTATTCTCGTCGAGAGTTAATCCATACAGTAGATGAGTGGTAGTGCTGCCTAGGGGGAACGCACCAACAATGTAAGAGCGCATGCGTCCGCATGGGCGGGTTGGCGAGGTTGGCGACCCGCACTGCATTTAGGGCCAAGCGGAAAACTTCACTCGCCACACTCTCATTGTGTCTGTCCTATGTGGCCCTCAACAGCATTGAAATGGATAACCGTGATATGCTGCACAAAAGGTCGAGGTGTCCTGCTGCAATAGGCAGGTTGAACATGTCATCTTACCACTGCCGCTTGGGGGCGGTGCTGGCCGCCCTGCCCTCGTACTGCAACCGAGACTGGACATGCGCTATAGTCAAGGGGCCCCTACCAGTGTCGTATTACAGGCCACAGTCACAGTCCAGGTTTACCCGAGCACCGCCAACAACTCAGGGAGGGGGCTGTCGACTGTGCTCGCATGCATTACCTGCTACCATTGAA
Source organism: Tieghemiomyces parasiticus (assembly GCA_027575765.1). Taxonomy (NCBI): domain Eukaryota; kingdom Fungi; phylum Kickxellomycota; class Dimargaritomycetes; order Dimargaritales; family Dimargaritaceae; genus Tieghemiomyces; species Tieghemiomyces parasiticus. The sequence goes on from JANBPT010000065.1 coordinate 45,179, forward strand.
AATTCGAACAGGCACCAATTCTTGCCCGTCATGCCCGACATCGCTCGGATCAATACTGTGCGTCTTTAGCCATGACTGTACGTGAGGCTGGTGTTCTATCTTTATCGTTGTTCTCCAAGTGATGAAATGGCCAACGGTTACTGACCGTGGCGTTTCTATCGTACATTGTACTTGGATACATTATCAACCGCCTTGAGCCAAGAGGAGAGACGATGCCCTGCCGAGTATCACTTTTAGATTTACCCTTTCCCACTAATCTCGCCCCATCCTAATGCCCAACTGCTGACATACCCGGCCAAGTCAGAAAGGAGGGGCCGTATCAGAAATATCAATACGGCCGGGTTACACCGAAACGGTCGGGACACAGCGGATGGAACAGGTGGGAGAAAGTCGAACAAGTAGGCTACCTCCTCTGGTAATGGCTGGACGAACGCAGTCCGCCAACTAGATTGACGTCACGGCATAGCCGAAAATCGGCTAGCATAACTGATGTTCAGGGAATCACTTGGAGACTCTAACACATCGCACTCCTGGCCAAATGGCCCACAGTATTTTGTGTTGTGATTGTAGCTACGCCTCTTCATTTTTTTGGACAATGAGCGGGTAGTTGGCACTTGACACACTTTGGCGTGAAGACGAAGGGTCAGCGGTCGATGGTCTCTAGATAATATCCGAGTGGCTCCAAAATGACCTAACCTCACTGTCAGCTGTCAAATGAGCTAAAGAGACGATATGCTACTGGCGGAGGCGTGTATAAAAGCAAAAGTCAGGTACAGGCCAAATCAATACCCTGTGACACTTGCCTGATAGGGCGGGTGTAAAAATAAGGTACGGCGACAGGAGGACTCGCGAGGTGCGGGCTTTGCAGCAGCCATCACTGCTCCTTGTCTCCATAAGAAGAGTTTAATGTAGCTCAGGTGGGGTATAATTTTAGGTCAGTATAACACTGGTACAAGGAGGGAAGGAGAGGGGTTTGGTGAGTACAGGTACCCACACTCATCGACAGGCCTGACTGGGACGGTATATTGACCCTTCTCGGATTTGGTGCAACTCAGCCACTGTATTGCGGGCCGGCACCAGGCCACTGTTGGGGAGGGTCCTAAACGTTGGGAATATGAGCTTAGCTACGACTCTACTACGAACTAGATCGTACCACGCCGTAGCGCCCTGAAATTTTCTTCAAGAGCCCTGATTTCATGACTCCCTTATTTGGGGTGTATCCCTTCTGCCGCGGGACCTGCACAGTCGGAGTGGATAAATTATGTCCCGCTACGCTGAAGAGAATGTAACTTAACTTAATCACTAGCTTGTCCAAAGGATAGCGGCTATTTTCATTGAAGTAGAAAGCTAGGTCTACTTACCAAGTTGAATTAATATACCACTTTAGCTGCTTAACCAAGCGCTAGTTAATTCCTGGCTCGCTTAGTATAATCGAGTCAGTATTGTCCACCGGAAAAAAGAGTCCGATGTGAAGAAGTGGGAACCAAGACTGGTGTCACCTACTCAACTCATTTATCATACGTAAGAAATTAAACTGGCCTGCAACCTTTGTCGCTCCATTTGAATAAGGCCTACCTCCTCGACGGGCAACATGATTACGCCCATAGCCTTTCCCCGCTTCGCAACCTACATTTTGTTTAAGCACTTATCCGTTGGTAGCTTATCAGGCGCACTAGATCTAAGGGGCAATTTTACTTGGGATGATTAGTCTTTGCTCGAACCACAGCTGATGGTAAAGCCTTGCCACCCTTCCTCTGCACCGATAGGCAGCGAATCTCGCCTCCAACCCATGGCTTTGACAGCTGACAGCCCAAATTTTCCACGCCATCTATAAACGCACGACATTTCGTCCGTCTCTAAAAATAATAATAATCTGTCACGACCCTTTTGGACTTACACCAGCTGCCAGTTGACCACAGTAAACCCATCCTTGCCGTATAAAGGTTAGGACTTATTAATCATATGAGCTGTGGTGTTGGGGCCTCTAACTGAATGTTAGTGTCGATTAGACAAGCGATAGTCTTGAAATTATAATCACTCCAGCGATTAAGTGACGTGGTAGGTAGGTGAAAATAGAGATGTGGGTCCTCTGTATCTGCTGTTCCTCACCAATTAATTTCGGGGTTTCTTGTAAAAGATTGAAATGGTGGCACGGGACAGGTAGTCCCAATCTCTTCCAGTCTAACACAGTTTCGGCCACACAATGTTTCCCTTTAACCGTTTAACCCGTCTTCCCTCTCACCCCGAATTCCATCATTTACGGAGTCAGCTGGGTTACCGCTTCCCCGGGGCCATCGGTTGATAATGGCTACATTCTAGGAGTGACGAGATGTCATGGGGGGGGCGTCACTATGTGTACGTATTATCGACAGTGGTTGTTTTGTATGGCCCAGGTTTAAGTCAAGGGCTGCACTCTTGTTCCCCCCCAGTTGGCGCCCGAATGGAAGGAGGGGGCGGCGGTAAGTTTGTTAAGGGGGGAGGTTCCCATTTATGCACATAGTCCTCTTTGTTAATTGCGTTTCTTTGCAGTAGCCCATGCGGAATTCTTAAGCATCATATTCACTAGCAAAGAGGCTTCCGCTGCCGACCCGTTCCCTACTTTCACGCGACTTTGAACTGTCATTTTGGTGTGTACGGTCCTATCCATATCGTACAGACGGGTAAAGGCCCTATATTTCAACCTTAGTCGCCCTTCACAGAGCCGCTCTATATTCTTTGTTTCACCCCCTTCTTGAAGCGACAATCCCTCACTGGCTTTAGCATTGCCACTTCTTTGTCCTTTCCAGCCTAACGTATCAGGAAAAACCTGGTTGCCTGCATCCAAAGGTAAAGGGGAGAACTATAGGTGTCAGGACGACAGAAGATGGAGAGGAAGTGGGGCATGGTGAGAACGTTTGTTTCTCATAGTGGATGCCAGGAGCTATCCATTTACCAGTGTGGGGTTTGCGGTGACCGAAGGTGGGGGGATTCAGAAAAAGTATACTTGGATGGGGCTGAAATTCTATCGTCCCTTAGTGTACATGAGATTTTTTTACTTCGGCCGTCACTGGCGATCATGACCTTGAGAGGTCGGCTGTTGGATATATCAGGTGGTATTGAGTCAGGTGACAGTAGCCCAACGATAACAGTTTCCCTATAAGGCGCGAGACCTCGGTTCCCGAGCGGCTTTGAGCCGTTGACAGTGAGGCGTGGCGCCTCGTAGTCCATCGAGTCTAGGGGTTACTGCCATCCCATTTTATTATCCTTGCGGTATGTTCCTCATCGGAATTCGATAAGTTGACCTAAAGAATCAAGATGGAAGAGGCCGGTTTCAATGTCGAGTGAATGGCTAGGTAGTCCGCCCCAGTCTGGCCAGTGGACAATAGGCACGCACCTAGGACCATTGCCAGATGGATCGCGACCGTCGATTAGCATGGGGAACCCCATGGACCAGTATTGGAATCGGTAGGAGCCATGGTTCGCTGAGTGGGCCCTTGTAGAACGAACGAATACGTTTTCCTGAAGCCAAATGAACCGAGAGTGAGAGTGTGTGTTCCCGTTTAGGGTGGAGAGGAAGGCTATCCAGGTAAATTACCCCGACGAAGCACTGATTGGTAAATCCTGCACGGAGGGACGCATTCAAAACCGGTCATATTAATTTTGGGAGAGATAGGGATCACACTCCCTAAGCATTCCCCACTATAGCGTCCGGGGTAGGTTCTATTCACCCTACCAAACCAATCTTCTATTCATATGCCTAGTTGCACTGGATGCATATTCGTGCCGTCTCGTGCAGGCTTAGTACATGATTGAAATAATGGAGGCGGACGCACCTCGTAGTGAGGACAAAACTCAGCCTAGTGTAGTCAGAGTGAGACTATGTGAAAATGGGAGCAGGAACGGAATTGTTGGCGGCCTCAGAATGCCCGACAGTGGTATTGAGCAGGGCGGGCGGGCTTTCGAAAGACAGGGTGTTGGTGGCATTGACCTCTATAGCTCGGAGTAGGAATTTTCATTGCGTACGATCCTTTTTTTTTGTGCACTCAGGGCAGAAAGGATCCCGGGTTGACTCTTAACAGTTGAGTAATCTAGCTACTTGGTTAATCCATCCCACCTTCCTTGTCGTTAGGTGGCCATATGTAAACGGGTACTGGGTACCGTTGGTAGGGCACATAGGTTTATCTACCCCCCCTGCTAAACCCCAACCTCCTTAGTGGCCATAGGGTTTAGTTCCTAAATCCTCTTTGGGAGGGGTGTGATTTTTTCTCAAGGTCGAGACCATTAGCCACGGCACTTTGCCATCGGCCCACTTTCCATTCGGCGCTGATTAGTTGGCTTATTTAATATAGATTACGTATGGATTTACTGATACGCGTCCAAGACCCCCTTCTGACGTACCTACCTAAAGAGTAATGAGAATAAAGATGCCACACCTTCATCACGAACAGTGCAGCCAGGAATGGGCTCACTACATGGCTAAGATGGTGGCGTCCAAGTATAACGCATCGGGCCGGGCTAGGCCATGTCATGCCTGAGCACATTCGAAGCTGCGACTAGCACGGTATGCGCTGGGCACCGCTCATAAAATAATATTCGCTCAGGTATAACAATCGGCACCGTGCGCCTAGTCGTATTGATCGTTGCCTCGGCTGCGGTATTGTGAGTGCGTCGAATAAATAACGTGGGCGACACAAAGGCCAGGCCTTAGTTAGGGGGGCCTCCCTTTTACCCCACTTCAACTGCAGTCTTCTCCATAGCGCATATCCAAGCCTGCTGTCTTGAGCCGCCATAGTCAATTCGCACAGAGTCGAGAAAATGAGTAACTGTCCGTAATAAGAAGCTCTATTGAGAAAGCGAGCGAGCAAGAGAGGGTCAATGGGATGCTGGGTGGGGTGTTGCATCAATAGAATTAGACTGTCGGTTTCCAAAGCCACCGACCTGACTCACTACCCAACGATGCAGGCGCTGGAGGGTGGTGTTTGTATTTTCGCGCTGACGTGAGCGGGTGACCGTTTATTTACTATTGTACCCATCGCTTCGTGAGTAGTAAACGGAAGTAAGCTTCTCAAGGCAGTGCTCAACGGGACCGTGGGATTGGGAGAAAGGAGGGGGGGAGGAGGTGGGTTTAGGGAGTGAGGAAAGTAGACGAAGGGGGGAGATGTAGGATGGAGTGCATGGTGAGTAGGAGGGGAGGGTGCCAGAATAAACACAAGCCTCTAAAATCCCAGCTCAACTTAGGGTAAAATGTGAAAGAAAGCTTAAGCCAGTATTGTAGAATGAATCGCCTCAGACCTGATCAAGCTCACATTGCTAGAAAAAGCCTGAATTTAAGAATTGGAGGGGTACGGAACCGGGGGCAATCGAACCGGCAGCCGAGGCTGGAAGGAGGATGGTGGCTGTACCTGAAAGGTCGAGCCTAAGCCAAACCCCGGCCCGTTCCTGAAAACTTAGTAAGCCAAGCATCATATTCTAGCACCCCAAGAGGGAGGCCATGGCGTGCTGGCCTGGCCGGGTAGCTCTTGGTTCCCATAGCGAATATACCCTCGGCTAGCTGGGAATACTTTTTAGCCCCGAGATGGAATGAGCATTGAACTCCAGCCAGTACGATAGACAGCCTGTACCTAAATTGGAGACATTAGGTCACTGTAGGTCGTTTTGCCGTGCCTCACCCTAAGGCACGGCACGCTGGGTAACCTACACGTCAGGTCAGTACATAGAGCCGTACAACATTATATAGTCCGTGTAATTCACCGACACATTAACAGCATTTCACCCAATTGTGTCCTTTTAACCGGAGTTGGAAATAACATAAGGAGGTGGTATTGTACCGGTGTGGTATTTAGCGAGGGACTGTGTAGGGTTCGGGGGGGGGCTGAGCGGGAGACATTGGGTATATCATGTACGGCTCAATCCCGCCCGTAGTAATTGGCTTCAAGGCCGAGCGGCAGCGTCCGATAATAAAACAGTCATGCATGCAGAGCTCATTAAAAAGAAGTGGGGTTCATAAATGAGCGAAACGGGGCGACGTAGGAATAATCGACCTGGTTAGTCGCCAAAGCGGAGCCAGAATTCGGGCCGAGAAATTAATGAGAGGGAGGTGTGGTAATGTGACGGCACGTGCAGATGAAGTAGCTGAGCCTAGAAGCCCCCTTCGAACACAAAACCAGCCGGGGTAGAAAGCCAGAGTCCACACGAATGCTTGCAACACCCCACCTTGGCACCCTTTAGTTCACCAACCCTGCCGTGAAAAAGTTCAGCGAACATAATCTCCGGGGGGCCTGTGGCTTGTAGCCTAAACAGATCAAGCATCCTCGCCGTACCGTGGTGCCAGTCGCTAGGTGCAAGTTGCCCCCCCAATTTTTGATCGCGGGGGCAGGGTAGGCCCAAGGTTCCATGTGGCCCGATGGATCCCTACCCCAATCATTCTGATAGTCTCTACCTTTCGACTGTCTGTCGACTACACATACTTCCTTTCTCGTGACGACGTGCGTGATGGTAGATCATTGGGCAAGCTACAGGCACGAGTTTATACCAGGGCTCATCTCGGTGTTAGCAAGGAAAGGGCGAAAGATGACCGGCGCAAGCTAAGCCGCGTTGCAAGCCAGATTGAGGGATGAACTGCAGTCGTCACCAGGAGGTCGACTGCGGAGGCCCGCGCTTGGCAAGGTACGAGAAGGGTTAATCCGGAGGAATGCCGTGGGTGCCTGCACTGGTAGTGTAAATGCGAGGCCTTCAAGCACGGAAGTATGACACCCAAGGTGGAGGTGGCCGGTGGGAGCTTCTACTGGCGTTGCGAACCATTCGCTTCGCCCTCCCCTCCCCACCTTCATCATTTGGATCCGCTGGACGTGTCCGCTCATCCCCTGCTTTGCGACTAGACTGCCTATTATTTTGGACTTATCAGTCTTTACACCGTAGTGTGGTTTGCGAACGGATTGACCTTACATATATGTGGTCACTCACGCGCAAACAAAGCTGCCGCGGACCACGTGGAAAGGACGCCCAAGGCCTGGTGAACCCCACTGATCAGTGGCGAGCACGCAAAGTGCCGGGAGCCCTGCTTATAAGCAGAAGGGTTTGAAATAACTATCAACAAGCAGACGAAGAGCCGTTCAATGCTACATATAGGGCGACACACTTAGAGGGGGCGTGGTACGCGGAGGTAGAGAAACCACGATACCAGGCATAGTTTTTCGGGGCCGTAGTATTTAAACAGGGTGGAGCCAATTGCTTCGGTTACATCCTCCCCGCAGGTTCACCAGCTATCCCCACTCCTTCTTTGCAAAATGGTACATGATGCAGAGCCAACGGTAATCTATTCAATTCCTCCTCGGTCCCCTTCCCTAGACCTTGCCTAGAAAACAGCATCAAGGGCAGATAAGGAACAATCAGAAGAGTCCCTTGAGAAGACAGCGCCGCTATATGGGCCAGTAGCTCCTTACGGCATGTCATCCCAACTGTATTGGTTTTACACTGTGTTACACCGATATAAGGGCACTACCCTCGGCCTGCGCAGTCGCGGTCGATCCAAGTCCGCCGGGTCACCTTGCTAGCTATGACCGACGGGTGATGGGCGGACATTCCAGAGAATATAGGGCCAAGGGGCTACGCGAAGTGATTGGATAGATCACCGCAGTAGCAAAGAAAAATGGGGAGGGAAAAGGAAAGAGGGAGAGGCTTAAAAGTGAAGGGCAAGGGGGATAGAAACGGGTACAGGCGGATAACCGCAGCCGAGACTCATTCAGTAAGGGCAGCGGCAGGACATGGGTGTACAGAATGCAACATTGTAGGTTTTCCCCTCGTTCGCTGCAGCACAGCAGTACTTGGCTGCTTATTGTGCCTACCCGGGGCCCAGACCGACGGAAGGAGGTGAACCCTCCTCTTTCGGCCAGCCTTTTTCGGGAGGTCCATCATAGCCGGGCGATGCCTATTGACTACCCTGTTCTCGGAGGGCATCATTTTTACTGCCCCCCTCCCCACTTTTTTGTTTCGAAAATAAGGGTGGCGATAGGTGTAGTTAGAAACTAACGGGGGAGGGCAGGGTGCGCGACCCCTACCGCCCCCCTCCCCCTTTTTTCGATAACCGAAATGTCTGATCGAGATCACTATGTACTCTCTGTTCTCGATGGCCATTATAAAAAAAGGGTGTGGGGGAGGGTGGGGACGTGCGAATTATGGCGATCTCAGAGGAACCGGCTTCCCTGTACTGAGGAATAGGTCAACTGGGTGCGAACGGGCTATGGTCACCTCCAGCCGATCTGGGTCCTCTGCCATAATAAGGCTGTACGTGCACATTGTACTACCAACGCCCGGCCTGGCAAAAGTTGTCTGATCGTGATGGCGATCAGGAGTAGTCTACCTAGAGCCCGAAAGATGCCGTATACTAAATTATTACCGGTGGCATGTGGGAGAAGGGGCAGATCAGAGCAGAGTTGCCGACTTAGGGCCGTCGTCTGCTCTGAAGCGTTGTGGATACCCCGCGAACCTCTCAGCATTACCCGTTACAATTGTATGATTTAAAGGTTATAGCTCCTTCGCGCCGAGATTTCTAATGGCAGACTGGGTAACTTCCCGCGCATACTGGCGAACAGTTTGAGTCTGTATCCGTGCGACCAGTCACATCTCGAACGCGTAGGAGCTGTTCGATAGCTTTGACAGGCGTAAAAGGTGTCACCATCCACACACGGTCTTACGTTAGTGACTATTAGTGCGCGGAAGAATTGGGGGTGCGGATGGAAAGTATAGATCAAAATTCGAAAGCTATGCTGACGCAGGCCAGCCGGTGCAGAGGTGTGCCATGGAGACGTGGCGTATAACAATGGCTGATTTTCCACAACCAGTCGACCTGATGGGCGTTTTGGCAGGGCTCCTTCGCCAAACATGTCAAAATCAGGATCCACGTCAGCCCCCTGTCACCGGCACTGCTCCCCTCGCAGTGACAGGGGGGATGGAACCGTGGGCGGGTAGTTTGGAGGTATACTATCTAATATGATAAGTGTCGGCTTGCTATAGTGGTCTAGGTGGCTAGGGATTATACCGGTCTCAATTTTTTCACCTACGCTTGGCCCTGGTATGGAGAGTGGGGTATTCTGGTTAATGAACGGCCAGCATGGGTCCCACCTGGTGAGTACGTTTCCTTTACCGTATGTCCAGAGCGGGGAGGGGTAGTCGCTCTGAGACTAAGACCCGTCGTCGCCTCGTGATGGCTGCAGGGTCCGGGCAGGAGCTGGACGCCAGGGTAACTGTATCCCGCTCAGGAGGAAAGCCTGGCCTCCGCATAGGTGCTTGCTGGACAACAGAGACGAAGGGGGTGTTTGCCTGGCCTTTGTCTACAACTTTGGTAGAACGGCAAACCATACATGGGCGATACAGGAAGACGATATTCCCTCTTATTTCAAACAAATGACAATTTTATTACCTAGGTCAGCTCCAACGAATGCTTGGGACAAATGAACTAAGGCAGACCATACCACCATGGCAAGTATCCTGCTTAGATTCGAACAAGGGCATTGCAAGCGTTGATTGACCCTGCTTGCCCGAGTGTTCAATCGAAACGGGGTGTGTTTAAAACGAGACTGCATTGGGGAGGAACAGGGGAGGGAGGTAAGGGCTGTGTTGCTTCGAACCGGGGCACGCCTGAGGTAGCCCCCTAAACCCATTTAGAATTAGGGGCCCGAGAGGGGGGGTACAATAGTAGCGCCGAAAAGGCTAGGACCAAGGCGATCACTTCTGACAGGTCCCAGATGGTTATCCCGACCTCATCGGCCCGACCTCGGCGCTAAAATTGCCTCTATCCGCCTTGAAACACGGTCCAGTCACCATATTAAGCGGTGCGAGAATCATCTGGTTCCCAAGCTAATGGTTCATAGTAGGCGGGGAGAGGTCCGAGCAATTGCGGCTTGTAATCGGTATGGGGCCGGGCCGACCGTGCGGAGGGAAAACCTCGACCCTCACTGGGTTGGTGGACTAGACCCACGAGTGATAGTCCATGTTTTGGTTTGTTTGGCAGTGGAAGACAGCGAGGGCGGATTAGTAGTACCAGAGTCGTGCCCGGCATCACACAAATAATTCGAAGCCAGGGTACGTAGCGCACGGTGGAAAGTAGAGAGATAGTCGATGGTCCAGTGTCAGTCGTGGGGATTGGGTGTACCTGGAAGACCCGTGCGTATAATTCCGTCAGTCGGAATCGCCAACCTCCCCCCCTAAACGGGTCTATTGACCAGTGGCGATGTAGGGAAGTGATGTAATGTATGGGTGGGAGGATGAGTGTTGCAAGAGGCGAGTAGAGCCCCTGTCAGCGACAGGTTCGAGGGAAAAGGAATAGCGTGCTTGAGGGTAGAGCGACCCGTGTCAAGCCGTAGGGCCAGTTGATAACCAGAGATTTTGTATATTTCCTTTTTGGGAATACAAAGGCCAGGGCACGTCCAAACATTCGACCCAGTTAGGCATACGGACTAAACCGAGTCCATTGAATAAGTGGAAAATGGATGGAGGGGGCGGCAAATGCGGATGCCACGGTGCAGAGATGGGTAACGGCCCTGGGAATGTCTTTCGTCTCGCTATCGACCGTGAACGACATGGGCCAAGAGGGAGGGGGGTATATACTAATCATGAGTATCCGCCTTACTATCAACTCAAGGCCCAGCGACGTGCGGATCACCATGTAAGGGCTCTTTATGAAACTGAAAGTTCCGACTCGGATGGCCCACCACGGGGTGGAGGGGGGAGCACCGCCTGGTTAACCTACACATCATGGCGAGGGAATATTGGCCATGGCTGGTCATTTCGCACGGTACTGGGGGAGAGGGGTAGCACCTTGGTGGGTTCTATACTGGGCAATTGTTGATATTGATCATAAGCACCCAGCTCTTCAAGTCGACGATTTTTTTTTCGTACGTCCGTGAAACTAGTTAATACATTGCTATATGCCTTCAAAAAATAAAAAGGAGGCGTTAGACTCGATACGACTGAAGTTTATTCCTCACCTGTCGCCTCGAGTCCCCCGGGCCTACAGAATCAGATCACACGACCACGGCTGGCCTGGTACCAGAAGATGCGACGATCCCTCAGCTGCCCGTTCCGACGATTGCCAGTCCAAATCTCAACCGTATTCGGCAAGGTCATGCCAAATCGTATACGGAACGGAGAGGCCATCGTCTTGTCCGTTGGCTGTCAAATGGAGGATGGGTGGTAATTAGAACACCAGCTGTCAATTTTGCTAAACCGGTTACTCCATTTGGTCGTTCCCTATGGGTATGGTCGGTCAATTCAGCCACATAATACTAGGAAGCCTATTCCGACTCCCCTTTCCGCCGTTGTGACTAGCATTATATCTGATTTGTAAGGTATAACTCCCCGATTATACGCCTCGAACACTGAAGGGATTCACGGCTAATCGCTGTTGGTACGCCACCGCACCATTTGGGACTCCATTCCTGATTCAACATTTGACAGCGCCAATCTGGACCCTGGTTTCCCGATAGAGGTCCCGAATCTGGCTACGTGGCGATAAAAAGAGTCACAGATTAGGTAACAGAGACGGGTTTTTAGCGAAGTTGCGATTAATAGAGGTACAATAAGGAACGTGGTAGTGTGACACCAATGACGTGGATACATAGGCGGGGCCAGTGACTATGTTTTTCCCCCGCTAGCTCCCGGAGCCCTGGTTTGACAGGTTGACAGGGCGGCGCAAGCGCTAGTGTGCAAACAGTGATACGTGTAAATGAACAGGATTGGCCAGACAGGAAGGGTGGGATTAATCAAGGTGGTCTAGCAACTGGGCAATGCTACTAACTATAGTAACTCTCGCACCCTAAGAATTTAGACACCCTCCCCAAAAAGATGAAATGACAGGTAGGTCTTCACATCGCTTTCGGGGTAAAACCGTGCTACCACATCCACACACACCCTGAATACCTAAGACGCGGTATTAACCCGTGCACTTACCCTTTTACATTCGCCCCAACCCAAAAAAAATGGGATTGGTTTAGGGCTCATTTGGCATCCATGTGGACTCAGCGATACAAAGCTTCTTGACAGTATAAGGTGCTGTCACGCCCCCCCATTTGGATCTCTGAAACTGGTCGGCACAAGGGGCCACGTTGGTGTACCGATACCCAATAATATTTCCCAAAATAAAAAACTAAATCCTTTCGTCCTTGGCCTCATAGGTAAAGCCTGATAATACCGGGGTGGGGGGGGTCATTTGTAATACCTCCATTCTAGAGATACACCGCGCCTTAGTGGAATTTTTCTTCTACTGCCTTGTTATTACGCCCATGACCTGCTCCGAAACCCCAGCCCACGTTTCCGAAATCTAAGTGTCGAATTCTACATTACAAGCGCATCCCTAGCCAAAAGGATAAAGAAGCTCCGCGCCTAACTGGCTTCGCAGTTGGTATTTACTATCCCTGCCTTCATCAACATCGATAACGTGCTAGCCAGCTTATCGGTAAGGTCCATGTTATCTCTGAAGCTGTTTTTCTGGTATGGTCTCCCATTCGATAACGTTGCGTGGACCTGATGCGAACACCGACCAAATCCTACCAGAACGACCCTTTAACTGACTCGTAGGCCATCGGCTTGTGTATGCTGTACATCTCCGGTCATAATGTGGACTATTGCAGGCAAGAGCTTGCTATTGTGCTTCTCGCCCAACTGTATACTCGTTCAACAGATCTCTGGTGGACAGCGCCATTAGTAGGTACCTTGTGCGTCTAATTTCCTTTTGGGGTGTTCGGGGCCAACGATTACTTACTGGGCGTCCCCACCAACCTTGGATATATACTGGCCGACTTCTATGAGCTGTTCGCTGGTCCCACGTACCAGGTAAGGCGGAATAAAAGACAGCTGGTCACCAATCCAGATACGCCAGGGCCATCAGAAAATCTAAACTCTCCACGTACCAACCCGGTGGTTTCGAAACACACTTCGGCACTTGGATAAGGTATACTTTCCGAGTAGTACACGCCTACCTTAAGTATTGTGTTAAAAGAGTGCAACTCTAGAACAAACAAAGCGTATATTATTCATGCAATCAGCGTAGCGTACTCATATTCATACGATTAAACGGATTATAAGGCCACTAGTTGCGAGCTCTAAATCATCGGAGGCCACTACTTTCTGTTCGATAGAATACACTATGCGCTTACGCAAAGTTATAAAGGCAGTGCTTCCATCGTAGGTGGACGTTGGTGTTCGGGTGCCCCTCATTTATATTAACAGCGCCCGGCACTCTACGGCCCGCTCCACCAGTATGAAACGTAGACCATTTTGAAGGAACCTGTCCACTATATTGAGGTAGAGGCGTACGGGCATGTAGAGCTGAAAAAGCGGTAAAGCTCCTTTTTCAGAAAACCACCGCCCAGCTTCCTAGCTCCATCATCGTAACCCCCAGCGCTCCTGGCCCTCGCCATTCCATCGAGACTGTCCCATTATTACCCGGCAGTCATCAGTAATCCTTGGGCGAATCCAAAGGTGAATGGCATCCCCGGTAACCTCCAGCTTCACTATAAGGGGACGCACCCCAAGGTTGCTCGCCGCCCATGGACTGAACTGCGCCGGACCCCCTTTGCACAACAAGACGCCATCCCATCAGCGAAGCCAAGGCTCGTCTGTATATACGTGGACTATCATTGACTACATTGTGTAACGGCAGGCATGAACGCAGCATGTTTTATCCAGTAGACCCTCCCTCGGATCGATCCACCATCCACCTTTTGCCCTGCGTCCCTCCTTCGGACTCACGCCTCTTAATCGCTTACACTTTGGAACGCTGGTATCTGGTGCAACCCACACATGGGTCGCGATTGGAAAGTAAGAGCCTGGGGTTCACAGCGGCAAGGGTATTGGACAGCAGAGGCTACACGGCGGACCATAGTACGACGGACCAGCGACCATGTATTGACCACAGGGCTGTGTTGTGAGCGAGTCCGTAGCCACCGCCGGACACGCTCAACAACGGTATTGGACTCGCGGCCTATGTAGCGTTCGCAACCCGGCTACATTTCCTTGCTCCTCCCCCTTCTTCTTCTTCGTTTCTCCTTCACCTACCCGTATGTGGTTTTCACCAGCGCAATGGTACCGGCTTCCCTGCGCAGCGGCCCCGCAACCTTTTTACTGTCCCCTTCTAAATCCCCTCGCCCCGCTACGCAGCCGTCGTTATGCCGACGAGACTTAACCTTGTGGTGATTGCGGCTTTGATTACGGCCCATGCGGTGCTGGCTCAGCCTCCCCCGCCCTATGCTGGGCCATGGTCGGGCCAAGGTCGACTTGCAACGAGCTCTGATTACCACAGCCTCCCGACTCCTGGTTCCAAATTCAGCCTCGACTTTATTCTTAATCCGAAGGACACGAGCCTGCCGACAGCAGCCAAGGAGTCGCCGGACCCCGTGGGGTATGCGGGCACCCTGGCTACCGACGAGCGCCTAGCCGGCGATGCACCAGGTACCGGCAGTCAGGGTACCCGGTCCGACATCCTAATGCCACAGGCCACCAACTGGGACCACGTCATAGAGCACTTACCCACGGCCACGGATTTTGTCAATGCTTATCCCGACTTGAAATATAGCGGGGACTACATGCACTATGTATCGGTACTGCAGGAAAGCTATGAATTATGCGTGGCCCGCCAGGGCCAAGAGGCAGCCCCCGCCCAAGGGAACGCCGCCACGTCCGCAGCCATGCCCGACCTTGACCACCACGCTCTCTTGGCCGATATAGAAAAAATGATACAAGCCGTCCAAGGTACCAGGCAAGCACACCTCAGGTATCTAAAGGTTGCTAGCCAGGACGGGCTTCGTAAGCGGGCCGGCAAGGCCTCGCAGATAGGCATGCTCGATTCCTGCCTCACTAATGGCCAGTGCCTGCCCATTAATATGGACACCGATTTAACCCAGGAACCGCCCCGACAGGTCGTCACCTTAGGCTACCGCATCCGTCGAGACCGGACCTCAACCGGAACTGGCGGCCCGACATTTCCATCGAACCAAGCGTTCACTGCCTCGCAGCACACGGCCGAGCTAGACTGTGCTGGACTGGTCATCCGCAACAGCCAACTATACCACTCCCCGACGGTCGGCTTGATTAAGAGCTCCCTGCCCCCAGCGCAATTGGTCTCTTTTCTAGCCAAAGTTGCGGGCGAGGACTTTGGCACCGGGGACCCAATTGCATACCAGGAATTCCTGGCTCTGTTGGAGCATGCTAAAACGGTGGTCCAACAGACCGGTAAATCGTCGAGTCAGTTCCCCCAACCGTTGGCCAAGTAGGATACTACGCATGACCCTGAAACCGATATGTAGTCTCCTAGCAAATAAAAGCGTAGGCCAGCAGCCGGCCAGTGGTGACTGGGTCATTAAAACTGACGTCACGTTAACGACCAGGGCTGACGACCATCGAATTGGAATGCAATATAGGGGCATGGATGTAGTAAGTTGGACAGCGGGTAAAGGTCTCGTGCCTATCAGCTTGCCTACGCCGGTTATCAGAATGCATAACTGCCGGCGTAGGCTTAGAATGACCTCCGGTATTGTCCTCACAGCTGCATGGCAACACCATGACTTAGGGTGATAGTTCCCTGGTAGGCCGTAGGTTTAACATATGGTTTGAAATGGTGTACACCATGGAGGTCTATATAGATAACTCTTACATGTCAAGCAGCCAGGGCCCATATCCGAGTGCCTTGATGGGTTTACTGTAATTTTCATGCGCAGGCGTGAGGTATGGCTTAAAGTTTACGCACCCGCCAAAAAAAAAACAGCTGAAATAGGCGTTTCTATGATACTCACTTGTGTGATACGATTGGCTTTACGAATCCAATGATGTTGCCAATCGGTCGACGCTACGATTGTATTCATTCTTGGTTGTTTTTTAAAACAATACCCGCATTCAGCAAGGTGAAAGTAAATCTGGTACTGTCCCATACATATGACTGAGCATGGCTCATGGGTACCCCTGTAACGCAGATGGTGGGTGGCGGCATACTTTTGATTACAATGGGCAAGCCTGACCGCGTCCAGCGTACCATATAGGAATGGAACAATTGTATGTGGGCTAGAACGAATGGAAGAGCAGTTGCTACAGATGGACCCTGGATTTTTCCCACTCTAATGAAATATACTGGGGATTGTGCTACTTAAGAAATTCTTATTGGTGGGTTCCTTAAGCAACTACACTATCTGACTCATCTCTACTGTTTACTGCTGGTGCTTACAGCGTCCCCCTTCATTCCAAAACCCGTTCCCAACCAACCCGATTCGCTGACCTCGTATCATACTATTCAGCATACCTGGTCGCGATATTGGCTGTTTGTCGACCTATTCACCTAACTGCCTTCTCCACTTTGGACCAACCTCACTTCCACCTCCCGATATTCCGCATCTGGCGTCAGAATGAAGGTCCCCGAACTCTACGCGCTGGCGGCCCATGAGACCCCCGGGTCGCCCAACTCCAGTGGTCATTCAGCGGCCTTCTCGTTCGAGTTCTTCCCTCCCAAAACCGAACAGGTGGGTTGCGCCTTCGAAATCCTTTTGAACCCTTGCTTTCCCGTACGGTGGGGGAGGTAGGCATGGACGAGTATGCTCTCGCGCTTGAGGGAAGTCCTGCAATGCGTACGCTAATGCTAACTAACGTCTGGGTGACTTACGTTGCTTACGCCAATACTACCCACCAGGGCTTGGCCAACCTGCTGGCCCGCATCGTGCGTATGACTGAGCTGCGCCCGGCGTTCGTGGACGTCACCTGGGGCGCCGGGGGCAGCGCCTCGGACCGCACGCTTGAACTTTGCCGTTTGATCCAGGCCATACCAGGGGTGGAGGTATGTATGCATCTGACGTGTACCAACACCACCCGCGAGTCGATTGATGAAGCGCTGAAGGTAAGATACCGGTTATAACTTCCTGACGGCTGCTGGTGGCCGCTGGTACCTACGCAGGGTCATCCCTGGCACCGGCCACCCTGTTCCATGGTAGGCCCAAGAGCCTTTCACAAGTTCGATTACGTAGTGGTTCGTACTTGCGTATTTACCTTATTCGTTGGCAAACCTATCCCCCTGAACAGGAAGCCAAGTCCATGAGAATTCAGAGCATTCTAGCTCTCCGCGGAGGTAGGTGTCATAGGGGGGTCTGGCTGCCATTGGGCTATAAAACCCGCCATCGCGAGTGACCCATTCGTACCCTCTATAGAGTGAGGGTCGCCTGTCACCTTTCTGCTCAAGCGGCCATGTCAATATTCCTCATCCACCCTCCGCATTCCGTACGGACTGTGCTGCCCTTACCATGGGATTGACCCTAACCACTACTTCGAAATTTACCCTTATCGCCACCCTTTTCCGTACAGACCCCCCGCGACAAACCCCGCCTCACAGCGCCGCCGACCAGCCGTCCTTTGAATACGCCGTCGACCTCGTGCGCTACATCCGCGCGCAGTACGGCGACTATTTTAGCGTGGGTGTGGCCGGGTATCCGGAGGGCCACCCGGACGCCTCGCTCACCCTGGCGCGGGCTTCCCCTATCACCCAGAGTTTCGGGTCGTCGCTCGACAACGACTCGGCGAGCCGCCTCCGCGAGATTCGGTACCTGAAGGCCAAAGTAGACGCCGGGGCGGATTTTATCATCACGCAAATGTTCTTTGACGCCGACCGGTTTGTCACGTGGTACGAGTTGTGTCGCGAGCAAGGGATCACCGTACCCATCCTTCCCAACATCCTGCCGCCCCAGCAGTACCAGAGCTTCCGTCGGATAGCCCAGCTGTGCCAGGTCAACATCCCGGCCAAAGTGCTGGAGGACCTCGAACCTATACAGCTGGACGACAGCGCGGTCAAGGCTTACGGCGAGCGGCTGGTCCTGGACATCATACGCACTCTACAGATTCGACTTGGTCTTCGCTTCTTCCATTTTACCACGTTGAACCTCGAGAGCTCGGTACGTCGCATCGTCACCGAGCTGCGCAGCGAGGAAGGACAGGAGCCAGGGGATCGAAAACCTAGTACAGGGCCGGCCGTGACAAACCGGGCCATCGTGGCAGAACAGTTCCTTCCCCGTGACGGGGCCCTGCTGAACGATCTGGTTACCGCCGGGGCCCCATCGGCCGTCCCAGCACACCAGCACCGCCTCCAGGATACCCCCGCCGAGGTGACCTGGGACGATTTCCCCAACGGCCGCTGGGGTGACTCGAGCTCGCCGGCCTTTGGTGACTACGCGGCCTACGGGGGCAGCGTGCTCCCCATCACGTCGGCCCAAGCCGTCGCACTCTGGGGCCGCCCCACCTCGCGCGCGGATCTTACCGAGCTCTTTACCCGTTTCCTCGGCGGTAACAGTAATAGCAACTCACCACAATTATCGCAAGCTCCCCCACTCCGTTCCGACGTGCCACGGCGCCTACCTTGGGCACTCTACGACAGCCTCAGCGCCGAGACCTCGTGGATCCAACCGGCTCTCCTTAGACTCACCACCGAGCACGGTCTCTGGACTGTGGCTAGTCAGCCCCCCGTCGATGGGATCCGCAGCGATGACCCCCAGGTCGGTTGGGGCCCACGCGGCGGCCTGGTGTACCAGAAACCCTTTGTGGAGTTTTTTGCCTCCACGGCTACGTTCCGCGCCCTTCAGGTACGGTTTCGTGCTGACCCCTGGATTACGTATCTGGCTGGCAATCGCCACGGCGAATTCGTGACTTCCTATGGTTCTGACGGGACTGCCGACGGATTGATTGATAGCGACGGCGCGGATGATGACAGTCTAGCCAACGTGTTGACGTGGGGGATTTTTCCCGGCAAGGAGGTCGTGCAGGCCTCTCTGGTCGACCGCGCTGGGTTTCTATCCTGGAAGGTAAGTTGAAATCCGGCCTCAGGAGACCCGGGTAGTAACCATCGATTTACACCAAAAAAGTGTAGGGCCTGCCCAGTCCTTGTCTTCTATATTTATATAATGTTTTTGGCGAGACAGCCAAAACCTCGCACAACTCTAACATGGTAACCCCGCCCTGATTCCTGTCACGCTCCTTTATCGCGCGTTGCCACCACCAGGATGAGGCCTTCCAAGTGTGGCAGGAGTGGGCCCGGCTCTACCCGCCTACGTCGCAGACCAGTCAGCTCCTGAACAATGTCGCGGATGATGTTTGGTTAGTCAACGTCGTTTATAATGACTACCGTGCGCCCGCCGCCCGCATGTTTTCCAGCGCGTTCGGTGTGGTCCTAGAGCAGAGAGATGACAGTTGTTGACCAGTGAAGAAACGACCTTACCCGCCCCAATATTAAATAGTAAGGCTATATTCTGGTAGACTCCGTCTCTTCAGTATTCACATTTACAAAGATTAAATAATAAGTAATATAACCATTATAGCGGTACAGGAAGGAGACCAAAAAAAAAACTACATCAGAGAGCGTAGGTTGTGGACGATGAAGAGTCGGAGAGCCCATAAACGTACACAGACATACACACATACAAATGGACAACTTAATCCATCTCGATTATACACAATGTCACGTGATCTAACTAGCACACCTACCAACCTATTGCCCACCCGTTTATAGTGGCCCATACACACGCTTATAGTTGCGAGCCTTAACAAAAGAGGATCCTGGGCTTTCGGTGCCAGCTGTGCCCTTATCCCATGGGCGCAGAAGTAAGGTTAGGGGGACTTGCCAAACAGGCCCACTACCGTCGATAAGACATAGTCAAGCATCAATTACAACAAAGTTCCCTCTCTTTTCCACCTCGTCACCTTTAACCATACCTCGTCTCTTTGAGCATACCTATCCAAAATGGTACGTCGTGCCGCCATCATCACCCTCCGATAGCGTCTCCCTCATCATGCAAGCGCACGCTCGTCCATCCATCCATCTTTTGGCGTCCACTTGGGTGTCCGATCTGTGCGATGAAAAGCTGTGACTACGACCCGGACAATTCGGATGGATGGATAGACGTAGCGGAGGGAAGGGATGTAGATTTATGCCCGACCGTAACGCCAGAAACCACACACACCTCAGCAAAGGAATTCGAGGGGATATCCAGCCGAACTCGTACCAACAGACCCCACGATTCCTCCGCATTCCGCGGACGAATCCGATCTCCACGGCGAGGGAGGACGACCTCGGCCGAGATTACCCGATTTTGACACTTATTGAATCGCTAACCTTTTTCACCCGTCAACTCTATTACACGCCATCCCCTCTCCCTCCTTCCGCTCCCCCCTCACAGACGAAGGGTACCGCCAGCTTTGGTAAGCGTCACATCAAGACGCACGTTCTGTGCAAGCGTTGCGGCAACCGCGCCTTCCACGTGCAGAAGAAGACCTGCGCGTCGTGCGGCTACCCGTCGGCCAAGATCCGCAAGTACAACTGGTCCGAGAAGGCCAAGCGGCGCAAGGCCCTGGGCACCGGTCGCATGCGCTACATGAAGCACATCCCCTCCCGCGCCAAGAACGGTTTCGGTCTCCACAAGAACAGCAAGGCCAAGGCCGCCGCCGCCTCGGAGTAAAGTTCTCTAGTGTGCCCGATCGCTTGTCTTTTGTCGCAAACACCCCCCCTCTCCCTGCCTCACCCCAAGTCCGAATTTTGGCAGTCAAAGGTTCTCCTCTCTGGCCCTCCTCCTTTCGTCTTCATTTGATGTAAACCCCCCTCCTTCACAATCTACCCTCATGCATCTAGCACGGGGTCAAGTTGGCGGTGTCAGGCCGCACGGGATGTTGGTGGAAGCTGTGGCTGGGGAGCTCTGGTAATAAAATACCCCCACTCTCCCTCCCGAATTCCCCCCTCTACAGCCTTTTTTAAGAGATTGTATTATTGCAGATCGCTAACCTATACTTTGACTAGCTTAGTAGCCATCCTCTCCCCTAGCAGAGTGCAAATAGTCACCCGTTCGTCATGGACAGGAGTAGGGCCCTAGCTGTGCCGCGTGGGGAGGGTTGAAAGTGATTAATAGTCGATCGGGGGTATACGTACTTCTACGCTTATTGCCAGGGACCGCAGGGATTCATGTGCCGTTTATTCAATAACCACTTCGCCACGCGAGTGTCGGGTGGGGGAAGGCAATACCATAGAAGTCTCTACCCACGAACCACCACATTTTACTGCTGGGGCTGGTATGGCTCGACCAACATCTTAGAAAACTCTTTGATGGCCTCGACGCCCCGTACCTCGCTGGTAAGGAGGGGCAACCGCACTACGTGAAAGTCCTCGTAGAGTTCATAAATCTGCTCGAGGTACTTGGTCTGCATCTTGTGGCGTACCGAGCACTGCTCGCAGGTGGAGTTCCGTTTGGGAAACAGGAGCTGGTTGACCACGATATTGTGGGTATCAATGTTGTAGGACGTGAGTTCCTGGACCATTCGTTCGGTCTCGTAGAGCGATAAGAACTCGGCGATACACACGCACACGAACGTGGTCTTTTCAGGGTCCTTGAACTGGTTATTGACCTCCGTGATGACCTCGCGCATGCTTTCAAGCTTGGCGAACATGTCCTCCGGGTTGGCACCGCTACCACCCATTCCCATCATGCCGGACATTTGCTGCAGCATGGGCCCGAACCGGCCGCTCAGCTGCGACACCTTGGCCAGCGCCTTCTCGAGCACCGTGGGGAACGACAGGAACCGGAGGGTGTGGCCCGTGGGCGCCGTGTCAAACACAATGACCGAGTACTCCATCGACTTGACCAACTTCATCACCTCAGCGAACCCCATGGCCTCGTCCACTCCCGGGATGGCAAACGCCAGGTCCTGCATCATCGAGCTCATCGCCCCGCCCTCCGACTGGTCCAGCATCTCCTGGATACTCGAGGTTGGGTCGATTTCCATCGCGTACAGATTCGGGAACCCCGTCACCAGTGTCGGTGTCTTGGAGAATTTCTGACTGAAAGCGTCCGACAGATTGTGCGCCGGGTCCGTCGAAATTAGCAGTACGCTCTCACGAACGGCAGCCAGTTGGACCGCCAGCGAGCAGCTGAACGGGTTATCATGGTAGAGAGGAAGCCGGTGGTAGGTAGGTGGCGTTTGAGGATGATGTAAAGAAGGGGGAGGGGGATATTAACACCGGGTGGTGAAGAGAAGGAGAGTCGGAATAGTAGGCGTGGCGCTAGCTCATGGCCGAATGGGGTACAGGGCAGTGTTATCCATGCGACAGAGGGAGATTCTCTTACCTGGACGTGGTCTTGCCGACACCTCCCTTGCCGCCCACGAAAATCCAGTGGAGAGTGTCCTGGTCAAGGACATTCTGGAGGGTAGGGTCGAGGGGCTGGAATTCGTCGTCCGACATGGTGGTCAAGAGAGATGCAAAAGGAAGGAGGGTATGAAATGGGGAGAAGAGAGGCCAGAGCTGTGATGCGGAAGTCAGGGCGATGACAATGAGGGGCTGTGTGGGGTTATGAGCATGGGTGGAGATGAGCCGCAGGAGGAGGATGGCGGTCGAGGGAGTCACCATCGAAGGTTACTGAAACGGAGGGACCAGTTTCGGGCTGGCGTTGGAGGCCGGGTGTGGTCGGGCGTGGCATTGCAGCCCTCCCTAATGATATGGAGTATCGCCCGATGCAGGGCGCATATTGTTTTTTACTCCTTCCTCCACGCGGCGAGCTAAGCCAGTGTCATTCAGACATTTTCGAATGCCTGGGGGTAAATAAAGAGCGGAATGCCATCGAAACGGAATTCCTGAACCCCCCGTCATCATACTGTTTCACGAGGGAAAAAGGTTATGAGGGCAGCACGTGGTTTGTAGATGTTTAAGGACTCCTTTAACTAGCCACGGCTCAAAAACTGTGTCACCTTTTCTTCATACCAGGGACGGGGTTGTAGGACATTCTCTATTATCTAAAAAGGACTAATATACAGACCGGAGCGGTCACTAAAAAAATGCCATCGAAAGGCGAAGGCCATCATCTAGAGTCGAAGGCTCTACCACTAACCATTTTACAGCTGCGGTTTGGCCTCCGCCAGCAAAGGATCATCCGGCGTGACGGAGATAGTGCCGTGTCGGGTATAATTGTAATTGTTGCGTTCTACGTCGGGTAGGACGTAATTGTAGTTGACCATCATACCCAGCGACTCGTACAAGCCCTTGGGCGAGGTATCCGCCAGCCAGTTGATACGGTGAACTACGGCCCCGTTGCGCAGATGGAAGTTGGCAACGGGGTCCAAAGCCCACAGCCCGCCACGTTTCTGGCGGGTGAGGTAGTGCGCGCAGAGCCGCATCAGGACCGGATGCAGGGCGTCACGGCTGGCCTGGTCCCCTGCCCATGCCGCGGTGGCCACCAGGTCGCGCAGAACCGTTAGCCACGCCGTCGGATCTGCGGTGCTGGCCCCGGTATGGTCACGACGCAGGGTGGCCAGGCGGGCGCGGTCGGTCGGGGTAATAAGGTGCGGATCGGCCAGCGCCGAGGCGTAGTCCTCGAGTTCCGGGCGGTGGTCCATGTCGATGGCCGCTGGTACAGAATCGGCGTCGACCTGGACGCTACCATTACCGAACTGGCGCATGAGCCAGGCACGGAACCCCGGGATCGGGGAAAGAGTGCAAAAGACGCCAAGGTTCGGGTGGGTCTGCTGCAGTTCCCGCACCACCCGCTTGATAAGGAAGTTACCTAGTTCCACGCCGGCGAGACCTGTAGGGCGGGTATGGGAAGGACAATGTAGAATCGGCGGGTTAATACAGTCAAACGGGATGAGAAAGCGGGGGGGGGTACGCCCGGTATTCTCGGTCGGAGCGTAACTCGGACGGCTCGGTGCAAGACCAGGCTACCCGGGCTGGGGTCCGGTCATATGATACCCACCTCGTTGCGACGTGATCGAGTAGAAAATGGCACACTTGGCATCCTCTGGAGCGATCTGCGGGCGAGGGTCGTTGAGGATCTTCTGGACGTTGCTGGAAATGCGGTTCACGAGAGCAACCTGAACAAACACCAAGGGTTCGTACGGGATAGTGTGGTGGAAGAATCCGTAGCACCGGCGACCGGGTCCTACCCGCTTCTTGAGGTCGTCCCACCCGGAAACGGCGTGCACGGCCTCGTAGTTGCTGAGCTTTTCCAATGTGGCGGCGGGTGAGTTCCAGGTGATGCGCTGGAGATCGAGCTCTCCAACCAGCCAGTCCTGTAGCCGGCGGCGCAGGTAACGGTTAAGGGCCACTAGATGATAACCGGGTTCCTGGTGTGGAGCCTGGGCCTGGGCCACGAGTTTGAGGAGGAGGGAACGTAGGTCAATGATAAACTTGAAGCCACCGGGTACTTTGCTGGCCCGGTGGAAAAAGACGTCGTAAGCCGGGGTCAGAGCGTGTCGGAGGGCATGTTCACGGTCCAGGCGGGTGCGCGGGTCGACAGGATGGGACGGCGGATCGGCTGTGGCGGGCTCGGCCACGTCGGTGGTGTAAGCGCGGAGGGCAGTACGGGTGGCTGCCGAAGACACGCCGTAGTCGTGGGCCAGGACGCGGATGAAGGCCGACTGGCCCGTCCGGTCGAGGGTCTCGTAGAGCTCACAGCAACTCTTGGTGATGGCCGCAGTCACTAGGTCGCCCTGGGCAGTTGGCGAAGTCATGGTCTTGGACAAAATTTCCCTGATGACCACGGGGTCGTGCAAGGCGATGGGTTCCGAGAGGCGGTTGTACGAGAAGAAAGCGGGTTCGACTTGGTAGTTGGCGATGCGTTTCCAGTGGCGCTTAGCGTCGAAGGCAGGGGCGGAGGGTGACGGGGGATGGTTGGCTAGCTCCTGCTGGGACTCAATAAAGGCCAGGAAAGACTGGAGGGCCGGGTGGGTAGGCGGACTGCGTCCGTCGGCCTGGGCCGGCGACGATGTGGCGGTCCCATGCGGTAGTCCACCACCGCTGTTGTTGCGGGCCGAGTGTGGACCAGCGGTGCCGGTGGCATGACCTGGCAGGCCCATGGCGGCGAGGCGGGATGAGGGTCGGGCGCCGGAGGTTGCGAGATGGGGGAATCGGGAGAGCTGGGAAAGCATGGTTTCCCTCCGTTCGAAGGGGTCGAGTGTCACGGACGAGGGCCAGAGACGTAAGGCGCTGGAGAATAGGGTCGGGGCGGGCCGGCCGACCGGGGTGAGAGGAGCAGTAGGGGCGAAGCGGAGGCCGAGGGTAATGTCTACAGGCAAAAGGGGGGAGGCACAAGCAAAGTCACAGAGACCCTTAAACCAGATCCTGGAGCCGTTTCCGAAACCGATACTAGCCTGGGTAGGCACGCTGGAAGGTTTCTTGTGCGAGGCGATTAGGTGGGGCGGCGGTGAGTGTGGGAATGCGCTAAGCACCTGGCTTATCTCTGCCCACCGACTGGGTTGTTATTCGCGCCTGAAGGCGTGATGTGTAGGCCTGATCGCTCCTTACTTGTCCTGTACGCCTCTTCCCGCTCCCTGAGCAGCAAAAGGCAATGGTATCAGGTGATAGCCCACCGATCTTGCTCTGGTAGCTGTGGCAAGGCCGCTAAACGTTGAGGTACAATCATTTGGCAGAGGGACCCGGAGCAGCAGCCAGTCACCCTGGACGTGGGCGGTTCATTTGGGCGCGCTTAAATTGCTAGTCTGAGGCTGGTTGCAGGACAATCAATTATAAGGTTCGTTACGAAGGTGACACAGACTGGCGTATGAGACCCACTTACCGTGCGGCCTCCGCGGGCAAGGCCGCTCTCTCCTGGATTTAGCCCTGCTTGGCCTTCATTGTAGACCCAGATCCCATGGCCGGGTATTCATTATCCCTCCTGATAAATTCCGCCCCCCTTACCGGTCCATCCCCACGCCCTACTCCAGTTCTCTTCAGGCAGAATACACTGTCGTGCAAAGTCACCGACTGGACAACACCCCAAGTCCATCACGTATCCCTCCCTACTCCGCGCGACCTGGCGTCACCGCCTTGCTGTTCCCAGTGGTAAGTGTTGCCCGCTACAGCCGCCCGGTACCTATATGCCCGAGCTCTCTGGTCTCCCGGCATTCCCCTCGCGCCTGGTTAGTTTCAACGCATTGTATCTCCGCCCGTTGCCTCTCAAACGGCCTTCATCCGCCCGGTTTGCTCACCATCCACCCTGACTTTGCACATCCCGGCCCTGTACCAGTGAGATTGGCCCTCGAACCGAGCACCACAAACCTCGGCATCTGATCCCTACCGCCCCCTCTTATTTCAACCTCAAAAGTTCACTTCGGATGCCCTCGGACGAGCGAACCCCGGCGGCCACGCCAGCCGTCCCGATGGCCGAGGCGGCGGAAGCGTCTTTTCCTTCCATCCCGCTATCGTCATTGACCCGCCTCTCTATCGTATATGCGCATTCCGTGGCCGCCATGTCACAGCGTCTTGCCCAGGCCAAGAAGAGGACCAAGGGAAATGGGACGGCACCTTCGCTGGCCTCGCTTCGGCGGTTGGTCGAGGATGACAAACTCCAGCGCGGCCGTCTAGCTCACATCAACCAGACCATGGCGGCCATTATCCAATGCTCTGTCACCCAGTGGTCTCCTGAGGTCCTTGCGTATCACCTAACAGCCCTCGATGCGCGGCTCTTTGCCCGAGTGGATTTGGACGCCCTGGCCACTGCCCTGGGTCCGGTTTCCACGCCCTGCCCTACCGGCCGCGACGACACGGCCCACCTACCGGAGTATCCAGCCACGGTTATGCCCTGTCTTCACCTCTACGATTATGTTTACCATGCCTGGGCCCACGAGCTGATTGCCGCGCTAGTCCCCACCTCTAGCCCTGCGAATGAAACCCCCGGGCGGGACGTTGGGCCCACTACCCAGTTTGCTCGTGTGGCTTACCACCTCCTGGAGGTGGCCGATGTGGCCCTTCACACCTTCCGTAATTTGAACCTCGCAGTGGCCGTCGCTAATCTGTTCCGCAGTCCAGAGATGCGCTGCGTCCTTAAATACGGCCCGCCCGTCCCCCCGGCTCTCCGCGCCAAGATCGATCAGAGCATACATACTGTGTTTGGTGATGGATCCGGTGAAGACGGGGCGGCGTACCGGGCGGCCCTGCTCAAGGCCCTGGGCTCGCCGTACCAGACCCCGGTTCGAGCCCCGGCCTCCCCGTCCCCAGCGGCCGCGGCTGTTGATCCGTTACGCGATGGTGGAGTGGTCCGGAGCGTCTACGCCGTGCCGTGCCTCACCTACCACCTTGCCTGCCTCCGCTTGATCCCGCAAGCCTTCGCTGCCACCAAGACTGGCGCTGAGACCGACGCGGGGCGGTCGCTACCGACACAGTTGGGCGAGCTCGGAGAGGCCAAATTCCATGCCGAGTTTGATGTGCTTCGGGCCTGCCAGACCGAGCGCGAGGCCTTCACGTCTCTCGGCTTGGCTTTCCCAACCCTACAGCGTGATACTGGTGTACGGTCAGCCCATCCGCGGTCGTTAGACCCGAACCAACGGCCCGGACTGGATCTGGCTGAACTGGTCGACCGCGACCTGTCGGTACACCACTGGCTCCTGACCCGCCCGTACCTCACCCGTGCCCAACTGCGGGAGGAGGTCTTCACCTTATTACCACACCTGCCGCCCGGCACGCTCCCCGTCCCTACCAATCCCACGGAGGAGGTTCCTGCTCGCATTAGTCCCTCCCAGTCGATCGTCCAACCCAAACATAATCATCATGAGGCCTTACAGACGCCCGAGTCCCCCAGCTCAGAACCCCCTGTGACGGCCACTCCCACCGCCAGTCAGGTGCCATCTTCGCCACCATCGACCAAACCAGTAAGCCAAACGGAGCCATCCCAGACCGCTACCGCCACCGCGGCTACGGCAACCGGCGAGGAATCGGACTGGTCTTCGTTCCAAGTCTACGATTATGAACAGGGGTCACCCAAACGCGAACCCAGTCCCACGCCATCGCTGCAGGACTTTATGGCCTATCTTGATAACCATCTGGCCGTCCAGGAGGACCCCGCCGATATGGTGTCCGAAGAGACCACCGTGCTCCAGGGGGAAGAGGTGGAGGCTGCCGTGACTGAGGCGAAGGCACCGGGAGAAAACCAGGCGGCCGCCCTCGCTGCTGAGATACCTGAAGCGTCTCAGGTTTCCACCGCCGAATCCGCTGTTCCAGGAGGGAACGCGACCAGTAAAGAGCCCGTCGAGGAACCCTGTCCTGCACCCGTCTCGACACCTCAGGAGGTGCCCGTGGCCAAAGCAACGGCAACGATCCCCGGTATAGACGGGGAAGCCACTAAGGTTGATATGGATAAGATCCCGGTTGAGGAAGGGACTCTGATCCCTGCCGAGCTGCTGACCGATCCTGAGGACAAACCCAACCCTGCCCTTTGCAAAGCGAGCCCTAGCCCGCTAACGCAATTCGAGCAAACTACTTACGAAGCCAACCCGGTTGAGCAAGGAACTGGAACTCCAGTGGCTCCAGTCGAGGAGGAACCCGACACCCTGGAGGCAGAACTCAAAGCACCTGTGAATGGTTCCGCGTCACATCTTTCTCCGGAAGGCGCACTGCAGGCCGCCATCGTCACTACACTTCCTGAAGACGACGAAGAGTTTGTCTACGACCCTATGGTACTTAACGAACCCGCGCCAGCTGAGAAAGCCGACCCGCCTCAATCCCCCCCTGTCGAGGCCGCGCATGCCATCCCCACAGTAGAGCCCCAGTCCGACCCGCCGCTACTAGTAGCCCAGGCGACTGGCCCCAGCAAGGTCCCGTCCACGCTGGTCCACGCCCAAACGGCAGCCCTACGTGGGCGCAGCGATACGGTCGAGTCTGGACGTCTTGAATTAACCGTATCCTTCCACGATCTGCTTTCGGCTCAAGGCGGCGGCACCAATTCCTCCGGCGCTTGGTATGAGGATGACGACGATAGAGCGGAGGCGGGGGCAGTGGTGGGGTCAAAGGCGGAGCGCCCGAAAGGAGAGCCCAGTGACTGTGACGACACGGTTGAGAGCGACTACAGCAGTAGTTACTTGGACGATGACGACGACGACGACGGTGAGGAAATGACCATCACGTTTGCCGACTTGTCCGACCGTACCCCGTCGCCCATGCCACCGTACTCGCAGGGCAAAACTCAACCCGCTAATGACCTCTAGGCTACTTAAGCACTTCTGCCGTACTTTATTCATGGCAGTGGCCCCTTTTTATGCATTGTTGTACATTTACCGCACCTTACCCCCCCCCCTGCCGCCTATCCCAGCCATCCTTTGCAATGGTCTGCAGCGTTTACTTACCCACAGTCAGCAACTCTTTTTTAACGAGCCGCAGGCTCCATCCCCCGTAATGGGCATGTCTAAAACCCAACAACGATAATTTAATGCCCCAGCCTCATCCGTTCGCTCTGAGGGCTGGAATGGAGCACATACATTTGAAGAATCGTTGCCGTCAGGAGCAAGGTGGGCTGTGAATGTACTAGATTTAATTACCGTGGGCACGGTCACACTTTTCAAAACATAAACAAAAATGACGGACACATCAAGGCCTCCTCCGGAAAATTGGATAGATGGCGTGTAGTATGTGGCGTGGCCGAATAAGGGATAGGAGCGGGCGAGGTCGGTGGCCTGTGCGGAGGCTCGGGCGTAGCCACGGGTTCGCGCGCATCACAGCTCGTCATGATCCACGGGGCGCTGTCCAGACGACGCCGTTTCCTCTTCATCCGCAGCCGAAGCACTGCTGCTGTTAGCCGTTCCTTCTTCCTCGACCTCACTTGCCGTAACGGCCGGACGCTTCCTGAACTTCCGCGCGGCCAGTTTCTTAGCAGCCTTCTCAACGGCCGCCAGCTGCTCGCGGATCTTGGCGGTAACCAGGACGGGGGTTTCATGAAGGGCGAGGGCAGCCTGTTTAGGTAAATGCTCTTCCAACCAGGCACCGGCGGTTTGGGCAAGCGATTGCAGGGCTGAAATGTCTTTGCGGCCAAGCTTGAGCTCATCGTCAGTGTATTCGCCGGTTAGTTTGGCGACTTGGGCGGCGGCGGAGGTGAGGACGGCGCGGAGCTGGTCGACAAGGGCCGGTCGGTCGGTATGCTCACGGTGGCGGAACTTGATGGCCTCCACTAGGTCCTTGAGGGTGGTATGCCGGCTGGCATACTCTCCGGTGGGCGCGTCGTGACCCTCCTCCTCCATCCATTCGGCCTGAAGGGCGGCCTCCTCCGAGATTTTCTGGCGCTCAGCCTCGGTGCTGAACGGGTGGAACATCTCCTCGTAGATGAATTCGCGGATGTAGTAAATGAAGCTCTCGAGGTTGTTGACTGCTTCAGCATGGTTGCGCCGCTCCTGGTCGCTCTTATCCATCTCGGCGAACCGGCGGCGAGCCGCTAGCTTGGCCTCGGCGCTCAGGGCCGGTACCGTCAGCGAGGTGCTCTCCACCTGTAGGGTCACCTTGACAAGTTTAAAGGGCTCATGCTTAGCCGGGCTGGACGCGGCGGACTCGGATGCGCTGGTGGTGGTGGCGGACGACGACTCGCCACTTTCCTCGGCAGCCACGGTGGAACTCGCTTCCCCCTCTGCCGCCGACGATTCAACGGGGGGCGGGTTAGTCACATTAAACGCGGCCTCGGCCTTGGCCAGTTGGATCAGACCGTGCTCGTTGACTTGGAGCGAGAGGCGCACCTTGGGGATGGGCTGCGCAAGGTCCTCGGGCTGGTAGGCGGCGGCGGCCTCGGCCAAACCCTTGATGTTCACCGCGCTCACCTCGGGTCGATCCGGGTGGGCCCCGCCAGCGGCGTACCCTAGTTTGACATCGAAATCAACGTTACGACGCAGGTAAACAGCCTTTCGTGAGTCGAGCGGGGCATCGGCCGGGAACACTAGGGTCCGCACAGGCTCGGTGGTTTCCGCCTTGGCCCCATCACGGACCAGTTCAACGGGGTACGGTACAATATCGATCAACTTGATTCCCTTAGCCTTGAGGTGCAGGCTCATGGTAGCCGCGTGGAGGGCAGCACCGCGCACGGCGGCCTCGTCGCCGTTGATGTTCTTAGCCACCTTGGCGTCGCCCACGTGGGTGCTTAGTGCCTCCTGCACGAACGGGACGCGTAGGCCGCCGCCGACGAACACCACGGCGTTGACCTCGTCGAGAGTCGCATTACCGCGCGCCAAGGCCTCATCGATGGGGTTGAGGAACCGCGGAATCAGGTCGCCCGCGCTTTTCTCCAGTTCTTCACGAGTGACCTCCCCCCGGAAGTCGTGGCCCTCGAATAGGCTTTCGATGGAACTGCGCGCCTCGTTGTTGGTGCTCAGGATCCGCTTGACGCGCTCAGCCTCCTTAAGCAACTTGACCTTGGCACGGGGCGAGTTGAACACATCACCGTCCAGCTGGTTACCCATCTGTGCCATGAACTTCTGGCCCAAGAGGGTCTGAAGGCGGGTGTCGAGCAGCTTGCCACCGAGGGTCCGGTCGTAGCCGTAACTCTTGACCGTCACGGTCGTGGTCTTGGCCTTTTCGTTGGTACTGAAGTGGGCTAGGGTAGCCGTGGTACAGCCGGCGCCCACATCGTAGAAAAGCAGGGACTGGGGTTCCGGGAACTGGCGGTCGATAGCGTAGGCCAGGGCCACAGCCGCCCCGTCGTTGATGAGGGACAACACGTGTACGCCCACCAGGGAAGCGGCGTCCAGCACGGCCTGGCGCTCGGCCTGGTCAAAGAAGGGCGGTACAGTGATCACAGCGCTGTTAGTGGCATGTCTGGCCTCACTGCTGGCCGTCTCGCGCGCGTACTGCAGCTGCATCGCCAAAATTTCTTCGGGCGTGTAGGTCGACTCGCCCTGCTTGAAGAGGGGCGTGTGGCGCTCGGGATCCTCCACCACTGTCAAGTCGTACTGCTTGGCGTAGGCCTCACAAGCCGGGTCGTTAAACGGACGACCCAGGATGGCCTTGATTGCTGGGTAGGCGTAGCCAGCCAGGCGAACATGCTAAATTACGCCAGGGATACGGGGGGTCGAGATGGGGTGTGAAATAGAAGGGAAGGTGGTGGTTAGCAAAGAGCGGGCCGTATCATTGGTGGAGGCGGAGTGCGGGCTGAGAGCGGCCTAGGCAGGGTGGGTGTTGGCTTGGGGCCATTTTGTTGCCGACTTCCCTCCCGCTGCAAAGCAGCCACAGGGTACAACGTGCATATCCGCTCCAACTTACCTTGTTGACAGCCTCCACGCCAAAATAGCGTTGTTCATCCTTGACGATGGCCAATGCCTCGGTCTTCCGCTTGTAGTCACGGTTGAGCACAATATCCAAGGGCTTGCCCGCCGCAACGAGGGCCACCTTGAAGTAATCGGTTCCGTAGTCGATGCCCATGACACGGGCCACCACGACCGTTGGGCAGACCAGGAGCAGACATAGGCCGACGGCAACCAGGATGGTCCCTGCCGAAAGGCCGCGGCGAGCGGATGTGCCGCGGGGAGTCGATGCAACTGCTGGCATAAGGAAGGGGAACTAGCGATGCAGGAAAGTATGGGTAGTGATAAATGAGTGATGGATACAGCCGAAGGATGTAAGGGCATGAGGAAAAGAACGGGAAGCCTTGAAGTATAGCGCTGATGTGCAGTCGAGGAAGGGAGTAGTAATAACCGGAGCGGCTGTTATTCCCTACCTCTCTTCAGCGCGGAGCCTTACTTATAAGCCCAGACTAACCGACGACCGACCACGACGTGGACCAATTAAAGGGCCGATCGCTCCGAGGGGGGAGTTTATATCCCCACCGCCTGCTTTTCACCAGAGCAGCCGGCTAATCGGTTCATTTCGAAAAGTCCAGGACGGTGAGCCAGTTACGGAGTGCTCGTTTCCGATGTCCAATGTACTGCATAACTAGCCCCATAAACCGCTGGCGGAAGAAAGCCAGTGCCACGAGTGGGGGGGGGACGTCAGGGATAGACCGGGCGGATCTGCGAGGAGGCCTTTTAAAACTCGGCTGCTGCTGATTGGCCGCTATTCCTTAACAGCGAATTGAGGGGCCTACGGTGGCACGCCTGTCCCATTTTCCCTCCCCTCCCTACATATCTTGTCGGAACGACCGTCTCGGCCTTTGTAAGGTGGCCAAATGATTGTCGGTGAGCATCACCGCCGGATTAAAGGGAGGATTGGAGGCGGTCATGGGTAACGAGGGCACCGCTTATTAGCTGTAGCCTGTGCTGCCAAACGGTCTCCTGTGGTCAAGCAGCCAGCCGTACTTGGGCGGGCAAGTCCATAGCAGTGGTGCTCGAGAGTTGATTCTGACTCGCAATAGAGGCCGTCGCTACATTACAACACACATTGGGAGGTTGTCAATGTACGTAGCTACTATATTTCACATAAAGTGGGGCAATACTAGCAATTGCCTCAGTGTGGCCTGAACAGCACGTTAAAAGATAAATTAATACCAAACTACAGCGGTTGGTAAATTTATTATGTTGCCTTATACATTGATTCTCTATGTTGACTTACCAGGAGTCAATTCCCACGTAACCCCCCTCCCAGTTTTATTGCGGTGGACACACGGGGTTCCATCAGTTCACCATCCCTCCTAAAATTAATCTAGATTTGAGGTCTGTCGCAATCCAGAACACAGTCTTTCCGTTGTCTCCTTCTAATGGGTGGGAGATAGCCGGTTGAAGATGGGGCTGGTGGTTATATTTTTGAGGTGTTTGCGTGGCCGTGGGGTGTCCATAAACCATCCCCGGCATCCTTAAACTTACTGGCACTGATGGCTGGCTTTCACACCTTCCCTCTCTACCTATACATACATATTCCATGCCAACACAAACATACGTTGCTTAACGTTCCTTCTACGGGTTTCATGCCCATACAGCTCGAACCCGGGACACCATACTATACCAACCCAAGAGCCCTCGATCCTTCTAGCTTCCTCCTCCATTTTGTCACCTTACTTTTTCTTGTATTGCTCGGCAATGCGTAGCACTTGCCGCCCTGTAATGGCCTTTTCGTCTCCTCTAGTAAGCCTATTTCAATCCATTTACTCATCTAGTTGGTGTCTAACCATTTATAGGAATCATTAGAAACTTATATATAACCACGGGCCAACGGAGGCGATCATGAATTTTCAACCATACTGGGCCCCGCTTCCCCTTAAAGCATCAAAGTATACATGTAATCAAGATACCTTCGTACCATTCACGGCTTCCTTGAAGTAAATTAACACTATAGCCACCCGCCGGATGCCGCAATGTGAATCCGACAAGCGCACATAGTAACCCTGTCCAAATCAGGTATTCTGACCACTCAGCAGGCCACTGGCCTGCTCCTGCTACGCTTTTACTACCACTAGATGGGCCGACCTAAGAAAGAACCTGGTGTCGCATAATACCATCTGGTGTAGACCCCTCCCTAAGGATTTTACCGGTAAAAGGCATCTCCTGCGGCTGCGCTATGAGGCTAATTCCCTGAACCACGTCGCTGAGGCCAGTGGTGTGGCCGAAGTTTTGTATTTACGATAAGGTAACCGGCCTCAGCTTCCAGGCGCAATGTCCTAAAGGTGATCCACTGCCTGTTCAAGTACGGTGATATTCGCTAGAAACCGGTAAAGCCCCTTTGCTTCAGTCCAGCGGGGTTATGAAGTATGCCAATGGTTGATTGATAGCCGTTCACCGAGTAATGTAGGCTAGAGCTGTATTTTTTTTGACATTGGAGTTTGATTCAATAAGGCTTTCCCTAGATGTATTATTTACTCTATCACCGGACCATCTAAACAGGACCTTGGGGATTACCGACAAAGCCATGTGCACCTAGCCCTCATCCCTAGATAGCTACTGATATTGTCGACGAGTTTCCATTTTCCACTTCGCTCGTTTGGCCCTAAAATCCAAAGACTATATTTCAACCAAACTACGCATGATGGCCATGTACAATATATAGATTTTAATTGGGAAATTGCGGTCAGGAAGCGGTATTAAGTGCGACAACAGTGTAGAAAGTTATATAATAGATTATGGTGATGGTCAACGATAATGAAGATAATAGTTATAATATGGCATCAAGCCTGGGGTGACGCGGCCTATTGATCAGGCTGGTCCTCACCAGTAATATCCTCGAGCGTGCGACGCTTGGTCTCAGGTAGAAGGAAGGAGAAGACGAACCCGATGAGCATGAAGAGGGCAAATATCTGGATAATGTGGTTAATGAAGGCGTTGGGGCCGCCAATGTCCTTTAGCTGAGAGAACCCGGCCTGGGCCACGATGGCGCCCAACTTGCCCGAGGCAGCGGAGATACCGTGGCTGGTAGTGCGGAACCGAGTGGGGAAAACCTCGCTGGGATACACAAAGGTGGTGGCGTTGGGGCCAAAGTTGGTGAAGAACTGAGCTAGGGTGAAGAACACAATAAAGAGGGCCACGGAGGTGTCCAGGATGGGCTGGTAGGCGAACCCCAAGATGATGAAGAGGACGGTCAGGATACCAAACCCGCCAATCTGGATGACCCGACGGCCGATCCGGTCAATGGTGAACACAGTAAACCAGTACCCAGGGACGGTACCCATCAGGTTGATAATGATGTTTCCGATAGTGGCCTTGTGTAGGTTCTCGTAAGGATCATCTGACGAGCTGTACCCGATGGCGTTCAAGATGACGCCATTGTTCAGATTGATACCGTAAAAGGCAACGTCCAGGGCGAACCAGCACATCGAGCAGGCGAATAGGATCTTGAAGTTCTTCCACTGACGGTAGTGGCGCGAAAAGTCGGCCCAATAGCCGCGGGTTGAGTTCGGAGTGGTACCGTCGGCTGTGGCCACGGTGGTGACCTTCTCACCGGTGAGGTCTCCGTGGAAGTCGGTCGCCCCTTTGGTGGGCTCGTCCACACTAGCGGCACTGCCGCCGCCAGCCGGAAGGGCGCGGTGCTGCTTCTTGAGGTCGAGCTCAGCCTGTTGGAGGGCCTGGGCGCGGGCCTGGTCCATCTCGTAGCGTGGGGTCTCCTTCATGGTTAGGCGGTAGTAGATGGTAATGATGGCCGGGATGGCACCGATACCAAGGCACAAACGCCAGGCCAAATCGAGGTTTCGCACGTCGTTCTGGATGGCCGACTTGAAGGCCACGACCATGATGGCGGAAACAAAGGCCGAGGCTAGGATGCCGAACCCTTGCATGGCGAACACAGCCGAGGTCAGGGCGCCACGATGGCGGGCCGAAGAGTACTCGGCAGTGATGACGGCCGAGAGCGGGTAGTCGCCGCCCACGCCCAAACCAACGATGAAGCGCATGATGACCAAGGTGGTCAGGACGCTGAAGCCATGCACGGCGCTGGCGCTCAGGGCTGAGCCGAAGGTACCCACGATGATGAGCATGAGCTCCAGACCGTAGATCTTCTTGCGGCCGAACCGGTCGCCGGCCCAGCCGAAAAATAACTGGCCGATCAGGGTGCCGACCGAGGTGGAGACCTTGACGCCCAGGTCCCAGTCCTTAGGCAGGGTGGACTGGTCGTAGTAAGTGTAGGCGATCATGGTAGACGCGATATTGATAATGAACAGGTCGTAGGCGTCCGTGAAGAACCCGGCGCCAGCCACGAGACAGGCACGGATCTGGGTCCATCCGAGTCGGCTGTTCTCAATCTCCTCCAGGCGCTGGTTGACGTAGGCCTGCTCGAGCCGGTTATCATCAGCCGGGGTCGTCTCGACATAGTATGTCGACTCCGCGGGAATTTGGTGCGAAGGGGCCTCCATGGCTACAGGCGGAAGTGGTGAAGGAGGGTGATGCAGTAGTACTTGAAGGTGAAGGTGGTGTGCCTGGAGTAAGACACGCAAGGGGGCGGATGCGAGGGCGGGAAGCTCGAAGCTAATGCAAGGGGCAAGCGGAGGTGGCGGTGGTGCGGGTCCTTGAGAGTGTATGGGGAAATGGGCGGCTATGGGGCGAATGAAGCGGGCAGTGCCGTGTGGAGCGGTGTAGGCGGGGCAGGAGGAAGGTAATGTATGCCCGGTACAGGGTTAACCAAGGCGACAGAATCGAGGCGGGAGGCAGTGCAAGGCAACTACCTCGGGGCGGAATGGAAGACGTTATTTATAAGACATTGGTCACCAGGCAGCTCTGAAACTTAGGCTCTCCACCCCTCAATCCGCGCCCGCCCTGTCGAGCTACCCTGGGGCGTAGCAACCATACTACACAAGGACGGAATTGTACGCTCCAGCACCACCAATATTTTCCCTCACCTGCATGATCCGCCGCCTAATGCAGGGTGCTGTGTTCGAACGTCGGATTAAAATTGATTGGTCGAGGTTGAGACTGACGGTGCGGGGTGTGCGGTGCGCGATTCCCAAATTGCCCAATTTACAGCTGGTCGGGCCTGTTTGCTCGGCCGCATCGCATGTGCCGGTGTCCCGGTCGTTTACCTGTACGGTGAGTTCGCCGCGGCGGACGAATTAAGGTTGGTCAGTCGAGACAACGTTGTCCGTCTCAAGCTGTTGATTCGCCACGGGGTGCTGAAGGGAAGTCCGCCAGCAACCCTTCTCTCAACCCGCCGCCCAAACTGGGCCCTCGCGGTCGGTTCTCTGCCATCCAATACCGACCTAGCGATACCTGTTCAGATGTTCACTACTTCCATCCGACTTGAGATGAAAGGAGTGGAAGAAAAGAGACCGCCGAAAGTTTCGCGGCGCAGGTTGAGAGCGGGGCACTGGTAGTTAGAAACTTCTTTGGGCCAGCAATTCCCTTGCGCATTCGCGGGGGCTTAGACTAGCGGGTAGTGGCCCGACAGTTTTGAAGCTCGCTGCCGGTTGGCCGACATCCTTGAGCTCCAGTCAACTTTGGACCACTCAGCACTGCTACACAGCTTCCATCCAACTGGGCCATCTTATCAATCCGAGGGAGGAGATTTCTACCTCGCTGTTAGTGGCCAATCAAATGTCTTGATCAGGGCACGAGGGTCCCAAACGTTTAAACAACTCGTGCCCATCTTTCACCTGGTGCGCTATTGCTCAGTAATGCATGAAGTAGATGCGGGTTTTTAACACGGAAGGTCGGTTTCTTTTTGGAAACGCATGAGATGCGGTACATAAAAATAATGAAACTGTCATGGCACCGCAGTCAGGGCCACCCTTCCCACTGCGATGGTTGATTGGCGACGACCACCTCTTCTCTGCAGAGGTGAACATAAAGTAGCAACGCTGATAGGGGAAACTGGTGACCCGACAGGTAAACGGGCAGGACGGGGGTCCGGAGGCCCATATTAGGACATCAACAGTAGGCAGTTAACTCCACCTGCTGTCGACCACCAGTACTGACCTATATCCATATTAGGAAGGTTAGACTACGACCTCGCCGGCACCAGCGCGCGTCCCCACGTGCTGATGTCTACGCTGGAGGAGTTGGAGATGCCGGCCAGATGTTTCGTACGCTACCAGTCACGGTCACTGTGTCGGCACCCCGTTGAACCTGGTAACAGGAAATTAGCTGGGCGAGTCTCTCCCGGCATAGCGACATATATCCGTAGGCTGATAGGTATGCATCACCCTGGCTTCAAGTGGAGACTATCCAAGCTAGGGAGCACTTGTAGCCGTTGATCAAGGTCGGGGGTCTAAAATCCGCTTGTACTTGGCCGCCCCAGCAGACACCATCGAATGCAGGGTAAGCCATACCGCACCCTGCCCCATAGGAGGTTACTGCAGGGTCTTTAAACCGAACTCTGTAGAAAACCGCTTGGCCTGGGGCCGTTTTTCGTGTATGTGGTTTGTACAAGTAGGGCTCCCCAGTTTATAATATCTGAACAGGCGATTAATACATCTAGTGTTCACTATACCGGACGTGGAAACCCCTCCCCAGCGCCACCAGAAAGTGACCGGGTGAGACCCTAGGCAATGTGTCGCGCCTACCGGATTTAAAGGCGCCCCTTCTTCTTCATACGATGAACCCTATGACGGCCCGCCCTTCCGCTATGGATACTGCCGGTAGCTACCATCACTGTTACAGTTAATGTGTTGACACCACGGGCCTCTGATAAAAGGCTCCCGGTGTAGCGACACAGGCCAACCCTTCAGCACGGTCGAGATTCGCACACTACTATACTGTAGAAGAAGAGATCCACTAGGGGACGCTTTGGCTGGGCACGGTAGTTGGCAAGTAGCATCCAAGTATCCGAGATATGCCCCTCTACAAGAAAATTGTCTGATTGGAATGCAGACGTATCCAAATCCTAAGTATATTGTTTTATAATTTAATGCTGATCAGACCAACCCGACAGAAGGACCACCTTCCCGTCAGCCAGCCCGTCGTAAAGAAGCTACTGGCTTCCACGGCAGGACCGCGTCGGGGCGAATCGCAATATACCGTGGACCATCCAGTTAGGGCCACCGATCCTAGAATCACACGCCCACCTCAAAAAATAGAAAAATCTATCGAGCGTGTCCCAGCCCCCCCACTAGGGCTGGTTTGAGGTCCGCAGGGCCTATCGTTATGGTGGATAAATTGACCTCTACGCTGGCAGAGCGTGAGATCTGAATAGAAAGCTCGGCCAAATGATGGTTGGCACTCGAAGGCATGGTCAATACACCAGAAGTGATTGGCTAAGAATCGTGGCATATTAGTCTAGGATCAATGCAAGCCACTTAACCTCCTGGTGCATGGTTATCCGAACGGGCCAGGTGCTTCACATTAGTATGCCCGGATCGCGGGGTTGCCAAACAAACTCGGTCTGCACTGATGGCATCAGAATTTTATGAGGATTGGCCGGTGCCTAACTTCATGCTACATACCGAAGGCAGTCCAAACTGCGTGGACTTGTGGAACCGGACCTAGTGATACTGTGATAGAGTTTGCCGGCGGCTACGCCAGATAAAGGTGCCCATTACCCCAGCAATGAATGGTTGCGCTGTCAAGGGAGGTGGTAATGCCCGCAGGAAGCCGCCATGTCGGACAGTAGTTAGAGGCTCGGGGATAGCCCAATGTGCAGCATAGCGACTAATTATCGGTCGCGTCTATTCTCCTACCAGTCATGTCGTAATATTTTAGTCGTACATTTTGCACGCCCTCTAATGTTAACCACATACCGATCTAAGTGACCCGCTTCGTCGACCCCACTACCGACTGACGGTCTTGGTTTGCAGAAGCCACCATATGGCCGTACGAACCATGAAAGTCAAATCTGGAAAGCTAGGACGAGTCTATTTTTCCCAGTTTGCCAGTGGTTGAAGCAGGTGAGATGAACCATGCCAGTCAGCTTGACGCACACACTTTCGGTCCCGGCTGCGTTCAGCTCACCATCTAAACTGGATACTTACGCTAAAGGACATTGTCGCCTAACCCTGGATACGTCACCAAGCATCTGCTGCAGCCTGAGTAACCGTCGGCACCGAAATCAAGACATCATTTCTGGCTTCACTTGTAACAGTAAAGCCATACCAATGTCTTGTATGGTCACCCAGGCTAAACAAAAGCACACTGAATAGGACGAGTTGTACTGCGCACGGCTCCTACTGAGCGTCGGTGCCACGCCTCGCAAATTAGTAAGGGTTCCTGTGTACCAGTGTCACGAGACAGGGCAGGTCTCTCCCACCACATCTGCCCCAACCTAATTGCCTACAGGGCCCATTGGCCCACTCATGCCAACTCTGTGACCGGACCCCCTCACTCACCCCCTCCCCATACCTGCATGCAGAGAATTTCCCTCATCCATTCCCCATTTCCAATCACTAGGCAGTGTAGCTGATGTAGCGGCCTACTACGCAGGTTGTCGCAGCATTCGTACCTGGATCACCCACTTTATTTAAATCGTTTATCCTGAATCCTCCTCCTTGCTCACCATGTTGCGCTGCGCCATGACCCCGTCCGCCCGGCGCGCCGTCGCTAACTGGACCACCCTGCGCCGTAGCCTCACCACCACCGCCGCGCGTCGCGAGCAGGTCGAAATCTTCATCAACAACCGGCCCGTCATGGCCGAGCAGGGCGCCGCCCTCATCCAGGCCTGCGAGCAAGCCGGCCACGACATCCCCCGCTTCTGCTACCACGACCGCCTGGCCGTGGCCGGTAACTGCCGCATGTGTCTGGTGGAGCTGGAACGGTCCCCGAAACCCGTGGCCTCGTGTGCCCTGCCGGTAGCGGCCGGGATGCGCATACACACCGACACCCCATTGGTACACAAGGCCCGCGAGGGCGTCATGGAGTTCCTGTTGGCCAACCACCCGCTGGACTGCCCCGTGTGCGATCAGGGCGGCGAGTGTGACCTGCAGGACCAGTCTGTGCGCTACGGCGGCGACCGCGGCCGATTCCACGAGCCCGCGGGCAAGCGGGCCACCGAGAACAAGAACCTGGGCCCGCTGGTCAAGACCGAAATGAACCGCTGCATCCACTGCACCCGCTGCGTACGGTTTGCCAACGAGGTGGCCGGCGCCCCCGAGCTGGGCACGTCGGGTCGCGGCAACGATATGCAGATTGGCACCTACGTAGAGAAGGTGCTGAGCACCGAAATGTCGGGCAATGTGGTCGACCTGTGCCCCGTGGGCGCCCTGACCTCCAAGCCCTACGCCTTCGTCGCCCGCCCCTG
>JANBPT010000650.1:0-27091 GCA_027575765.1 Tieghemiomyces parasiticus
CGTGTCTTGCTACGTGCCCTACAGATCCGGCCCCACGTGCAGCAGTTTACCGCGGAGATTGTCGAGGTAGAGCAACTACCTGACGCGGAGTAGGCGGCTAGGAAGGTGCTCGGTTCGATGTGTACCCCCACCCCCACCCCCAGAGCCTAATAATAAGGCTTCCCAGCTTGTAATAATGAAAAAATAAAGTAATAAAAAGCTATGGCTTGCAGTGAACGACTACATTCCATGATACGTTTATTCATGTAGGTGGGGGGGGGGGAGGATGGCTTGCAGTAATCTTATGTAAATGATAAAGGAAGAAAGAGGAGAAATGATGATGTACAACAACGTCGCGGCGAGGGAAAAAAAAAAAAAAAGGAGACTTCTGGGCTAACGGAAGCTGGGCGTAGACTGGGCCTGGCGGGAATCGCGATAGAAAGCGGAGCCTCGCGGTTCCTCGGCCACCGGACTGGCATCGCAGGGTCGAATGGCGTAGCCGAAGCCCTCCGGGTAGAGAGGCGGTAGAAGCTGTCCGTTACTATTTCCATCCACGTCACCATTGCCACCGACGGGGGTTAGCGTGAACGCCGGCGGATGGGTAGTGGCACTGGTAGCAAACTCGGCGATGGCCGACGCGTCCGACCGAGAGGTGCGGGGCGAGGTGTACATGCGGCGCTGGTAGCCCCGCCAGGGGGCCGCCGCCGCCGCCGCCGTGGAGGGGTACGACATGGCTAGCGGGTCAGCCGGGCCGTTGCCGGTACCCTTCGGTTTGGTGGAGGCTGGTGTGGATGACGGAGTGAAGTAGTCGGACCAGCCGCTCTGATCGTCGCCCTTGACAACCCCTGCATCATTGAGGGGGTCCGATTTCCCATCGTCCGTATCGGTAGCGGTTCTGCCTTCCACTTCGAGGACCCCCGACAAGCCCGGTGACACATTGGCGTCGGGGCCGGTCGATCCGCCCTGCAGGGTGCGACACAGAGCACTGTGGGCATCACGCTGGGATCCTGAGAACGAGGCAGTAGTAGCCGTGTCGGTGGTAGGTGGGGTGGCGCGCACGGTCGTCCCGATGGGCCTCACGTGCGGCACTGGTTCGGTGGACACCAGTGGGCTGAGTGGGAGGGCGCGGCGGGGTGACACACGGCTCCGGCGAAGTCGGGTGTCGGCGTCGCGGGCGATACGTTCGGACCGCAACCGGTAAATGATACGGTCGAGCAGAAGTTCAACCTGGCAGTGGTTGCGGAGCACGGTGACACAGGGCCAGGTGGCCCGCTCGCCAAGCTGCTGGTACCGTCGGAGTGAGGCTATGGTGGGGTTGACAAGGACGCTGGCGTAGTCGGCTAGACTAATCTTGGGCATGATGGTCACGTCGCCAGAGTACTTTTGGGCCAGCATGGCCTCAACGCGGAACAGGATACGCGGGAGAACGGCGAGCTGCCGAAGTTGGCGCAGGCGGTACAGCACCTCCTGCGAAGTGAGACGGACAAGGGTGCGGAGCAGGCGGCGCCATCGCGAAGTGAAGGTGGCAGCGGCCGTGTTGGACAGGGCGAGAAAGGGCATTACGTAGGGGTTGACCTGGGACACTACGAAGTGGTTCACATTGAACAGCTCGGCCAGGCGCTGCATGGGTAGATCGTTCTGGACGGACCCGTCGATCCATTCCGTGTCGGCAGGTCCCCACGGTACGTAGTCCCCTGCCTTGTCTTTGGCCAAGATGGGGCCCGGCGCAAAAATGAGTGGGGCGGCGCAGGAGGCCGCGGCCGCCGACCAAATCACCACGTTGGGGGCCGTCAGGTAGTTGAGCAGATGCTGCGTCTCGTACGTGGTGGACGTAGTCACGGTGATGTTGAGGATGCGTCGGGTGCGGTTATAGGCCTCCAGGAACGTTAGCTCGCCGATATTGTCGCGCAGACTGCGGATCAGGGCCCGGTTGCTGTACAGGGCGCCATGTTTGAGCAGGCGACCCAGGCAGTCCCAGGGGCGCCCCACCTCGGCGGGGTCGATTAGTTCGAGGTTAAGGGAACGCAACTGTAGAAGATCCTCAACCTGGTCGTCAGTGCACGTACACAGCATAGCGGCCATTATGGACCCAGCCGACGATCCGGAAATGACGCGCGGCAGGAGATGGGTCTCGTGAAGGCACTTGAGCACGCCCGCGTGGCACAAGCCGAACGTAGCCCCGCCACTCAGTAGCACAGCGGTCCGTCCGAAGGCCTGCCGGACCTGGGAGAAGTAACCGTACTTGACGGCTAAAGGCACCTGGACTGATCCCAGGATGAATTCCAGGGACTGGACTACCTCATCGAGGTACTCCTCAATCAAGTGCTTGGTACCGATATGTGTGTAGGCGTAGAGCTGAGCATTGGTAGCGTAAGATATAGAAGAAGGAGACGGAGGGAGGGAGGGGAGTGAGTAGGTTGGTTTGAATGTGAAAGGACCGTAGTATCGGCAGCGGCAACCGATGTAGCCTGACTGGTACGTGGCACCTACTTTGGGCTTGCCCATGTGGCCCACGTTACGCGATACCAGGGTGCGCACCAGAAACATGCACTGCTGAACGTCGTCGGCGTACCGGGCAGTCCGCAGTTGCTCAATGTGGCTCTGGAGGAGCCGGTAGCCGTAGTCGTCCGAGACCGTGCGGGCTTTCCAGGCCTCATTGCCTTCCAGTACGTCTAGTTGCTGGGCCGCCGAGGCCCAGTCAGCGTAGGTTTTGGCGAGCTTCATACTGTGGTGGGCCCGGCGTTTCGGGTCGTGCAGACGGTGGTGCTGCCACGTCCGCACCAGGACCTGTGCAGAGAATAGTAGTAAAGTTCACACAGTGGGTTGAGTCCGGGTTAGCCTAAGGTGCATCCGGCCGTGCCAGCCCGAATACGTATTACTCGAGGGCAGAGACAGCGGACACTGGGCTGCAGGGAGGAGAGTTTACCTCGACGGTCAGGGTGAGCGGCCGAATGGCCAGCAGGAATGCCGACCATAGTAGAGCGAACATGGCGAGGACTCCCCGGGTAGCAACGTAGGGGAGGATGGAAGGAGTCGAGCAGTAGCAGCTATTGAGTGTGGCAGTAGGACTGATAGGCCTGTGGGCTCGGGGGAGGGGGGAGCACTCGAGGAATGAGGCGATGGTGGAGATGTCGAAAAAGGGGTACGGAGGGTGGTGGTGGTAGTGGGGGGAGGAGAAATAAAAAAAAAAGACAACTAGGAAGCCGCGACGTGACTGGGTTTTACGGCAAAAAAGAGGCATTGAAGAGAGCGGGCGGGAGAGCGGCCGATAGGCGATGACTGGCGGGATATCCATCACACAGATACGCCAAGCCCCCCCCCCCACGCTGAGGCTGATGTAGTAGCGCTAAAGATGAGGTGAATACCACACCCTACCAGTCCGGAATACCGGGCCGATTAAGGCTATCGCAACCCCCCT
Source organism: Tieghemiomyces parasiticus (assembly GCA_027575765.1). Lineage (NCBI taxonomy): Eukaryota > Fungi > Kickxellomycota > Dimargaritomycetes > Dimargaritales > Dimargaritaceae > Tieghemiomyces > Tieghemiomyces parasiticus. The sequence goes on from JANBPT010000650.1 coordinate 3,398, forward strand.
TTCCGCATACTTACGGCGAGGATTTACTGCATAGCAAAACACAATAATAATAAAACTACGCTCTCCGAAGTCGATCCGCCATCGTTCCATGCTTTGATTCACCAGAGCAGGCACCTTGGACCCACTTAATGTTGGTGGGAGGGCTCATGTTATCTCCCCACATCCATCGTTACAACGGCACCACCATGTCTCTTTGACCCGAGTACCTCAACCGTGTTAGGCTCCACAGTCCTACTCCCTGCACTGTTAAGGCCTGAGAGATTGGCTGCCCCTCTCATACCCCACCCGGGGGTTTCACATGCCAACGGCGATGTCCACGGGTGATCGAGGGCGGGTGGCGTCAGGCGGTGACGGCGAGAGCTACATGAAACCTCCCACGTGACTTTGCACTTCCACACCATTGGGTTATATCCAGACGCTAATTAATTATTGCAGCGGTGACTTTGACACGACGATAAGGACTGGCCTTACGGAGCATACGCGCCCGTGTAGCGGGCCAGGGGGGGGGGAGGTGAATGGAGAGACGGGTGACGACCAGGATTTATACTGTGAGCACGCACTATTACATCGATGTAAAAGGTAAAATCAACGGGAAGCGTATATATGAGGTAGGACGGGAGCGAAGAGCGCGGGCAAAGTGAAGGTGTGATAACAGGCTTAATTCGAAGGTTCTCCCTGAAAACCCACATCAGGGGACACTAGAAAAAATATAGTAATGATAGTCAAGAATAGGAATGCAAAGCAGCGGTAGGAACGAATAAATGAAGGATGAATGGAGATGGGGATGGTCGGGGGGGGGGAGGGTGGAACGTAGGCGGATGATAACCCATGTAATAAAACAAAAAGCGGGGGGGGGGAGAGAGGACGCACTATTAGAATTAAAAAATTGAAGTGCACAAGTGGGCGGTTAGGAGGTTAAGGGCTCAGCGACGCTGCCTGGCACCGGCGGCAAAGAGTAGACCGTCTTCAACGGACATACCGGCGGTCCCGGCCCCACCACCATCAGCACTAGCGGCGGTACCTTCAGCCGCGTTCCCTCCACTCAGTGGTAGTCCCCCCAATGATTGCTGCTGGAGAAGTTGGGCAGCACGGCCGGCGGCGGTCATTTCATCGCCGGACCCCACCGCCCCACCGTGCGTCGGCGGGTTCGTCCCGTTGGCGCCGAACGCGGGGGCCGCCCCGATCCACTCCCAAACCCGATGGGGTTCACCCTTGACCTGGGTCATCCGGACGCGCACGTTAGCGTTGTGCTCGACCCGCTTACGCACGCGCTCCCACAGCCGGTGACGGGCGGCCGCGGAGGCGGCATACGCCGGGGTGACCAGCACGTCCCGGAGCTGGGTGACCGACAGGGCATTGGACGGGTGCTGGGTCGGGTCGACGTAGTGCAGGTGTTCCTGTTGCACCAACCGCTGGACCGCCGCATGGACCAGTTCCTCCACCAGACGTGACTCGCGGACGTACCGGCGGTACCGCGCCCGGATGAACAGGACCACCGTCAGGACCACCAGGAGACCCATCACCTCGCGCAGGTAGGTCGACAGAACGTGGAACAGGGCGTTCTTGACCCGACACCGCAGCGGCAGGTGCGCCACCCGTGAAATCAGGTACAGGGTATCCTGCCCCGGCGCCGTTTCAATCAGCACGTACTCCACGCGGTCGTCCCACTGCTTAATATTGCGGAGCGCCAGCTGCCACACCTCGGCAAACTCGGCGTTCGACACGTCCGGCTCCTTGAGCGAGTACACCTGCGCGTACAGGTGGTCTTCCGGGAGCCCGCCGGCCTCCACCAAGGACACCTCGTCCTGCGTCTTGGTGAATCGATCGTACTGGCGCCAGTTGCACTGCAGTTGACCGAGCCGCTCGCTCAGCACGCGGAAGATCTCGTCGCTCACCTGCTCCACTTTAGCCAGTTTAACCGTGTCCGGGATACACTGGTCCGGAAAGGGGAATACAGGGTTGGCCAGCGGGTGTGGACGTAGCATGAACCCTTCCTCACAGCGCGCGATGGTGCCGTCCGCGCAGACGGCGCGGTGCGGGCAAGGTATGCAACTGGGCTGTAGCACGGCGTGCAGGCGGGCCGGGTCACGTGGAAGCTGCGTTACGTCTTCGGTCGTAAGGTCCGCCCAGTAGCCTACCGAGAGGCAAGGGTGGGCCGGCTCGTGCGCGTCGCAGTAGCCCATCCGGAACGACTCCTGACGGTGCCAAACCAGGCCACCGGCGGCCACCGCTAGGAGCAGGACGATCACGGAGAAGAGGAGTGACAGGCAGCCGCAGCCGTCGCGGTCTAAAGCGCTCCCGGCGTACAAATCGTCGCCGCCCTTCTTGAATCGACGCTTGAGGGCCGGGTGCACGGCCGGCGGGTCCGGAATGCTATCAGCCACATCGGGAGAGCTGTCCAGCAGGCGGGGGCGGACCTCGCCGTAGCTGTGGTGCGCCGTGGTGGTCCCCCCGGCGGGACTGGTGCGGTGCCTAACCCGCGGTGGGGATGGGGAGGTGGCCTTGACCGTCGCAGTGGTAACCGTGGTGGTGGTGGCGGTCGAACCGGGCGAGGCCGGCATGGGGTTCGTCTCGGGCTCCAGCGTGGCCGTAGCTTGCGTGGTGGATGTAGTAGGTCCGTCCTGGAACACGATGGGAATGGGCACCATAGACTTGCGGAACAGTGGAGGCGACCGCATGGCATAGGGACTGGGGGCCGCCGGCTCTGACGGGGCCGTAGGCACATCCTGGCTAAAGGTGAAGGGCTCGTCAGCCACCGACGGACGATCGGGGGTATCGACGGCGGCCGTCGAGGCCGCATGGCGCCGAGTCTTGGTGGTCTTCTTCTTGCGTAAGCGGGTGGCCCGGTCGGGCGTACGGTCCTCGGTGCCGCTCTGGAAGGGGTTCTCGTCAGAGAAAAAGCCGCTCTCCCAGCGCCGGTTCTGATCTTCGGTCGCCTTAACCTTCTTGGGCGGTGGTGAGGCCGTCGGGACCTGGGAGGTGGAGCGCGGGTTTCGCGCGGAGCGGAGACCTTCCGGGACGGCAGTCCCCTCGCGCACGGGAGACATGTACTCGCGGGCCTTGGCTACGGGAGACTGCAGCGGGCTGTCAATCTGAGCTGGCATGTCGAAGGTGAGCTTCTCGACCCCCGGTGATTTGGCAGCGGCCTCTTCGTCCGCGTCTCCCAGATGGGCCTTGGCCGGTGTGACATTCAAGCCCAGGGACGATTTCTTGCCCACGGCGGCCACGGTCTTGGCGCGGGCCTTGCTGCGTGGGGTACCAAGTACCTCCCGCTCGGACTTGCGTGGGGTAGCTGGGCGCTCGTCCTCGTCGTCGCTGAAGTCAATGACGGCCGCGGTGGTAGCGGCGGCGGCGCGAAGCGGGGTCTTACGGGCAGTGAGCTTACGCTTCCCCATGCGCGGCGACGTGAGGTCGGTCTGGCGGGACGACGCCGGGCTCGGGGTACGCATACGGTCGCGGCGACCATTGCCGCGCTCGTCGGACGCCTCAGCGCTAGGCGCGGCCTCGCTCTCCTCTTCGATTGCCGCAGCTGCCCGCGTGCGGGATTTGGAGCGGGCTCGGAGCACACTCCTGGCCTTTTTGAGCGCCTTCCGGTTGGCGGCGTCCTCGGCACCAGGCATGAACTCCATACCCTCAGCGCTCGACGGGGCGGCAGCGGCGGCCCTGCGCTGTTTCCGCAGCTTGCTGGCCTGGCTAGCCACATGGTCGGAGAACAGTTCCACTAGGACCCGCTTCTTGTCTAGGGAGCCGAACGGGACCTGATGGTCCACCAGGATCCGGCGGAGATCCACCACGCGGAGTTTGTTGGGATCAAACCCATCCTCCAAATAGTCGTAGTCGTCCATGCGGCGGGCGTGACTAAGGTGCGGCGGGGAAGGGGCTGGGTGAGGGTAGTTGAATAAACTTGCAGTAGACGAGCTGGGAGACTGGGGGCAATGCTTTAAACGTGACGTTAAATGCTAACGGTAGGCGCTTGGTGATGGAAGGGTCGAAGTAACCTGAGGGTGGCAACGGATAAAAGTGGAGGGAAGGGGTGTGTACTAGGGAAGGCCAGGCCGTGAGGAATACTGGGGTGGCACGCGGCTGGCAATGACGACGTTGGTAAGTATACTATGGGTATGCACGTATTGAGGCCGATACGATGGGTGGGAAGGCGATCGGGGGGAGCTGGAGGGCGCGGTACTCGAGACTATGGGCAATGCAGCCCGGCCACTGATGTGATAAACTGGTTTGGGACAAGGTGTAGGCGGAGTGCCAAGTGGAGTAGAGAAGCGGATCACGGCTAGCAAAGGCGGTAGTGCGTAGTTGTAGGTTGGCAACCCACTGAGTCTACAGCGCGAGGCCAGCGCTCCGCATCAGCACCGTGTAAATTTTTGCACCATAGCCACTGGGCGCTGGCCAAGCTCCCTTGTACATGGGCCGCCTGTGTGCAGGGGAGATGGGAGGCACAGAGGCCTGGAAAATAGCACCGATGGGTCTACCGAGACTGTGGGGGGGGGAGGGGAGGCATAGCTGAACCAAAACAAAAACATTGGTCCGCTCTAGGCGGGGGGTGAGGGAATAGCGGGCAGGGGCTGGGTGGAGGAGAAGGGCCGATTCTGGAGGGGAGAGCGGGCCATTGAAGCACTGGAAGGTGAGAGTGGAAGGCCAATAACAGACACAGGGGAGAAGGAGAAGGTTCCACACCAAATGTGGAAGGAGGCGACGCAAGCGGGGCCCACTGCCTAACGGCCACGTCAACTGCCTCGTGTCTCTGCGATCCGATCGCCCGTGGCCTCGGCTCGCAGCGCCAACAACCAGCAGGGCCAGCGCTTCGAGAAGCCGGCCGGCTCTCCCGCAGGTCACTGGTGCTAGCTACTGCGGGGCCCTCAGCAGAGCAGGTATGCATATCTAAAAGGTGGGGGCATCGGCCGCCCTGCCGCAGCAAGTCGCCCGGTCCACCCCAACTAAATGCCGCAGTCTCCCAGAGATCCAGTAGCCAGTGCCGCAGGCCGTGAGGGGCGGCGGCGACCTGGTCGAAACATACCACCTACGGCCATGGCCTGCTCGTCACCGGCAGCGCTAAGACGGTGGCGGTTTGTCATGGGCAGCAGGTAGAGGGGGCCCAGTCGTTGTAAACCTGCGGATGAACTTCCATCGCAAGTGCTCAATGTACCGAGCTGCCGTGTCTGTCTTTCAAGCGCCGGGGGGTCGGGGCATGTAAAACCACACTCTAGCGATCCACGACCGGCAAAGCATGGCCAGTCTCTGCGACCCGGTCCCCATAGGGTTGCACCAGTCTCGGTTGATCTACTATCCTACACTCGTACCTTGCTGGCGGTATGATAGGCAGTGGGCATGGCTGATCTGACATCCTATTTGAGATCACGTGATCGCGTGGTCGGATATTAACCTTGTGAGGGCTAGCCGTGAGAGTGAGTGGAGGAGATATTGTGATGACATGGACTGGCAGGTTCACATCCTGCCCGGCTGACCTATCAGCTTGCCCAGATTCCCTGGAGGATATTCCTACGCCCGCCGCTGCCACCGCCGGCCCCCTTAGTCTGCTGCCGTATCGATCGACCTGCCATTTCATCCATACCTCTGCGTTAGCCTTCCACTCACCACACCCAACGGACAACATAAAGGCCTAGACCCATCAGTATACGGAGGCTGGATAAGGAGCAACGTTGGTGTCACGGAAACCAAAGCAAGCCGGCGGGGAGGTCAGGTGGCGGTAGCACCATTGGTACTCAGAGGTCTGGCTGGTGCCTAGTTATTTTGCGACCGCGGCTACCCTAGCAATATCCTCTGGCAAGCTGGCCCATTGCCTATGCCTACACACCAAGGGCCCAAAAGACGGGTTGTGGGAGACAAGCACGTCGATTGGTGGGCATCGCTATCTTTTACCAGCTCACCCCTCCCAGACTTAATTATGCCCCCCCAAACTATCACCTCCATCCGCCGGTACTTCTAGTCACCGACTGGCTCGTCCGATACACGTCTACCATGGTAAGTCAGGGCCTCCTACCAACCAGCCTACTATCTGTTTCGGCATCAGCCCCGGCTCGTTTTATTCCACATGGCTGCTCGGTGCAGGATTTAGACGGCTGCCGGGGTGACCCGGCCAGGTGAGCCAGGCCATCCGGGCTCTACTGGTCTAGGTTTTCGTTATGCTAAATGCCTAGCAGCCAGTGCTTCTTGCGAGAGCGCATTCGGTATGCAGGCAGATACGACTGGCAACAGAATCCGTTCGTGGCGGGATGGACAGGATATTGCCGCCCTATTTTTATACTTCCCTGTTTAGGCATTCTTTCCCCCGAGCCGGACTGACGGGTGTATAACAGACACTGTGACGCGCAAGGCCAATGCCCTTTTTTAAGCCGTCCCGTCCCCCTTGCCGCTGCTGCCACAGCACTTGCAAACGATGTCAGTTGAGGCGGTGGACGTGCCCTAAGGAATAGATGGTGCATCAACCTGGATAGACCTAGGGCGGTCCGGTATCCGAGTTCGGGGGGGGGTTCTTTTTTCACAAGGCTCAACGTCTAACGAGCGGTGAGAATGGCCTCCCGCCTCCGCATCAGCTCACCCTCGAAACACTTTCGGTCAGCTACTGCGTTGGGTTGACGCCACTGGGTGGGTAAGCCATCGCGACCGGCCAGCGCCAAAAGCGCCATGGCCAGATGGTTTGCGACGCCCACCCGTCTTACTTGCCCCCCTCCATTGGCCCATGCTGGGATTGTTATTGCGAAAGGAGACGAAGGAGGCCGGATGCCCTGAGAGGACGCGTTCCTCTCCATGCCACCGCTTGTGCCACAGACCTACCCCCGGCTCCCCCCCCCCAGTCGCCGCTGCCTCAACCATTAATCCCTCATTGCCTCCCTCCCGCCCTTTCCTTCGGTAATGCGGTCGCTCGCTGGCCTTCCCTGTTCCGGTTGGTGGACTAGACTTGCACATGGCTAGGGAGGGGCGAGGCTTGGCCTTTATAGTGGCGTATGGGTCTCATGGCGCATCGGCCGTGACCGGAGGGTGCACGAAGGCAGGCGGCATACACCGATGGGTGGCATACATGCGAGTGACCGGGTGGGTAAGTTGGGGTACGAGGACTATGGAGGCCTAGATAATCACGCCGGCGTCTTCGTTTGTAACCGCTGTCGTTCTCTCTTCCTTGCTTCTCACCCATACCAAGCATGGCACTAATTTCCTCCCCCTCCCGCCATGGCAGGCCTTCTCTCTCTCTTTCTCTCTCTCTCACTCTCTCACATTGTATTGGCCGTGTCAGTAGAGCATCGCCGCCGCTACCGCCATTCCCCTCTTCTTCCCCGCTTATCTCTGCACGATTGGTTGTGGTACGTGAGTGGCCGCGCGAGAAGGAAGGGGTGAAAGGGCCTGGGTATATAATGGCACCTCCCCCCCTAGTCCACGCCTGTTCCACCCCTTTTTCTCCTTCCTGTCTTGCTTATCCGTTTTGTTCAAAAATGTATCTGTGATGCTCATACCGATCTGGTCGTTCCCGTTGACTTGGTCATTAATATCCCAGCGCTGAGTATCCAACCTATTAGCTATTCTCTACGACCCTTGTTGGCCTTCCCGTCCAGTCTAACCGCTTTTGGACCCCCCGTATTCAGATAGGGCACCGATTGGTATCTCGGTTCTTTCGGCCGCTTTTCAGATACCGTCCGCATCCATCCTTGAGCGGTATCCAACCCCACGTATCAATCCACGACCATACACCGCTGCATTGAACAATACGTCGGCCAGACATAGCGCTGCCATATTCCAACGACGCTTCCTCCTCAGCTGGGCCCTGGCTTCATAGTCGCCGACCGGACGCCCATACCCCCCCTCCCGTTTTTACACCTGACTCATTGCGTTGCCTCATTTCGACCGAGGCGCTGCTGCGTAGGCTCATAAGCTCCTCCTAGCCCCCGCACCCGCATAGCCCTGGTGAACGCAACCCGCCCGCTCTCACCCTTAATCCGTTGGGCCTATCGCACTAGAGCCCTCCACCGTGTCCCCCTCTCTCGCCAGCCCTACCCAGCTCCGTTACATAACATAGGCGCCCAACCACATCGCCAACTGGCGCACGCCTTCCCAGTTGACTTTGCCACAACGAGTGGAGAGAGCCCCTGCATACCTGTCTTCCCCCCCTCCCCACTTCTCATATTTTACACTTCCTTTTTCTTCACCTCTTCCCATATATACCTTCGTCGGTTGGTCCCTTTCTTCATTTTAAAACCTACTTTCCTTCCCACACCGTCCTTCGTACGTATTATTATTCTATACCTAGTGACGACCTCAACGGGTATGGCCCCTCCCCATCACGGCTATCCTACCCCACAATCGGTATCCACTTGACGATACCTAACCTGTTATCCCGCCGGCCTGTCTCTACTGTACAGACTCGAATTTTGTTGCATACACTTTATCGGCTTAGCACGGCCGTTCTTACCATTTTATACCCCTAGCTCGCCTGAACCACGAGCATAAGGTCCCACCAGACTAACCATGACACCGATACCTGTTAGCCACCGTCGTCGGCTGCGCAAGGCCCTGCACCCGCAGAAATCCATAACCGCCCCGCTCGCTCTGGCTCCGCTTAACATAATGGTCCCCGAGCCAGGGACGCGCCATGAAAAGCTCACTGGGCCACCCACTCCGGCCCTCGAGCCTCGTGAGGACGGGCTTAATTTGGCCATGTCATCGCTAGCATCGCCTGACCCGAAGCTGAATGGAAAGGACTCGGAGGCCGATGAACTACTGCCAACGCCGCCGCGCTCCGTCTCGCCCATCGCCTTGTCCTGGGGGTCCCTCGTGGGGCCCACGCCCGGCCTCAGTATCCGCTACACTCCCCAGGAGGGCACCGTCTTCACTAACCCTACCGCTGACCGACCCCCAGCACACCCACTCATCGCTTTGGACGTGTACACGGCCTTCCGCACCGACCCACAGGCCCTCTGGAGATGGACCACTTTGGACTCCCGGAGCGGCCCCCATCCGTCGCCTCACGCCTCGCGCCGCACCACTCGGCGTGGGGCTGGTGATGGGAGCACACAGTCCTCACCACGCCCGCGTAGCAAACCCCGGACCCGGCGTGAAGCGGCTACCCCGTCAAAACGGGTCCGCGGCGCCATGGACGCGACATCATCCTCACCTCTGCTCCCGACCAAGAAGGTCGCTCAGTCGCCTCTAGTGGAAAGCATTGACCTGCCTTCCCCCTCCCTCAAACGTCAGACCTCTTATAGCCAGGCCTCCACGCCCGTTCCATCGTCAGATGGCGACACTTTTGAATACGCGGCGGGCCGGGGCCAGCGTAGCTATGATACAAGGCGACAGCAGAAGATCTATTATAACGCTCTGAGTAATTCGGCGCTTACTCACGCGACTCCCATTGCAGGTAAGGCACTCTGTATAGTTTCTAACTAAATCCACCCGCCTTCCCCGTGCCCTTCACTCTGGAATGACGTCGAGCTGTCGCACCCAAGCTAGCGGGGCACGGCTTATTAGTGCGTGGCGGCCTGGTCAGTGTACAGTCCACCTCCCCACTCTCTTCGCCCTCTCTCTCTCTCTCTCTCTCTCGGCTTGTGTGGGTGGGTGTTTCATTCCCACACAATCCTAGCTGCAGGGAGCGACTGGTGGCGGCTAGATAGACTTCAAGGCAGAACGGGGTGTACACCAGACCCCGCTTTCCATTCCACACCCCACCCTCAGGGTAGAGGCGGGTGGAATTTGTGTGTTATGAAGCGGAATTGATCGAGTGTTCTAATGCGAATTGTGCATACAGAGGCAAACGTTTAGGATAACTCATGGCTGCCGGTCTCTCGGCAGCCCTGCGCTCGGACTGGTACTCGTGTGTGAAGGCTGTGGCCTGAATTATCTGAGCTTTACTTAACCTACCTTAAACCCTCCCCTCACTTGCCTTTTCCTATTCCCACCTCGCTGTTCCCCTCCACACACCCTGGTCTCGCCGAATTGTATTCCACTTGTATCGTCACCTCTGGTCTTTGGTTATTTTTTTTCACCCTCCCCCTTCAATTCTACCAACACTTCAACCCCCCCCCCTTCAGACGAAGATCGGGGCGAGGAGGTGGACCGTGAGAGCGACGCCGACTCGGTCGGTTACGGGTCAGCAACTGGGCAACGCGGGGCCCCTGGTGATGCTACTACTCGTGGCCGGCGGCGAGGACCAACCAAACATACCATCAAACGCAACAGCCGTGGCTACCCGACCGTGTCGTGGCCCAAAGGCGCCCCACTAGACGTGTCCGGCGACATCAACTATAAGCACCTAACCGAGCCTGAGCGGCACGTCTGCTCCACCCTACGCGTGCCACCGCACCAGTACCTCCAAATCAAGGATACCCTAATCAACGCTGCGCGGGAGGCGGGCGTGGCGCTGGATGAGGGGATCGTGGAGTTGGCCCGGACAAAGGCCCGGCAGAATGGAGAGGAAACTGCCCCGCAGCCGATTGCAGATGCTGCAGCCCCTGCGAACCTCGTCTCTACATCCGAGTTTCCGCCTTCCATTGCCGTCACGGCGGCCCCAGCCTCCCCATCTGGCGAAGCTGCTGCTAAAGAGGGTACCGAATTGCCAGCCACGCCAGTGACTGATACCGTCTCCCGCACTAGCACCGCCTCACCACGACTACCCACGGCGACTTCGTTGCCCGATACCAGTCGAGTAAAAGAATCAGAAGAGAAGGAAAAGCCAGGGCCGACTTCCCAGGTCCACAAACCCTTTCGCAAGCGCGACGCCCAGAAGCTCTGCCGTATCGATGTCAACAAGACCAGCAAGATCGTAGACTGGTTCGTTGATATGGGCTGGCTGACCCTGACCTAAGTTATATGTAAAATCTGGTCCCAACCGTAGAATTCCTTCCCCCCCCCTACAGGCCCCTGTTGTAGTTGTACAAAAAAATATAATCCATTTGAAATCCATAGGTCAATAGTCTTGTGCTGCTTTCCACCTCACCGACCTTGTACCTTGGCGCTGTTTTCCTCCCCCCCCCCCACCCTCATATTAATTGACTCATTGACATTCCCCTATTAGAGATTTACTAAGCTGGAGTTTGTAGCAAGAGCGATTTCCTTCCTTACAGTCTCGCGTAACCAGTTCTGGGTTATCTTTGTATTGATTACTAGACCTAGGTTAGCTGGTACTGTTACCACCAGCATAATGTCCGCCGCTAGCCAAGTGTAAATTGAAGCCAGCAGTAGACTGCCATTTGCGCACATACAGCTATATGCGGGGGGGGGAACACATGGGGACAGCGTGTGGTAGGTCAGCCAGGCCCCTGAACTGGTGCTGGAAGGGTGCCCTAGTTTCTATCAAAGTGGTAATTCCAAGCTTACCTCTACCCAATTTATATTTTTCTTCTCCCTCTCCTCCGTGACATTTCCAAAACACCCCGAGTCCAGCTTTCGCATTGCTTGCCAGCGAATCAGTCTGTTCGATTTATTATTCCCCCACCCCCTGCCGTCAACGAACCCCATCTACATACCGTCCCTCATTCGGAGCAGCCCCCCTCCCGCTCATCTCGCAATTGGCTACAGCCATGAGCGCCTACGATGACCTCATTGGTGGCTCGCTCAAGCTGAAGAGCAAGGGTGCTGGTATCAAGTAAGTTCTATGCGACTGCTACGCTCCCCCCTACCTCTCGCCCCGTGTAGAAATGGCAGGCGAGCACGGAGACTATATGGCATCCTGAACTGACAACCAATTGGCCGACGTTGTGCTTGACCCCCCCCCCCCCTCCCATCTCTCTCCCACCCCTACCTCATCTCCACCTCACCTCACCTCCCCTCCTAAATCGATAGGAAAAAGAAATCCAAGAAGTCTAAAAAGGAGGCCAAGGAAAGCCGCCGGCACAGCGGCGATGAGGCCGAAGTGACGAAGTTTGCCGAGGAAGATACTGGAACCGCCTCGGCGTCATCAACGTCTACCGTGCCGACCCGTACCAAGGCTGAAGCGCGATTCGAGGAGATTCAGCGCAAGCGGGTAAGTTTATAGGGGCCATGAGGAATAGTGGTGCTGGTGATTTCATTATTATTATTACGCAGTAAGCAAGCGGACAGCTCAAGGAGGAGCCTTTTTGAAGGGCCCAAGTACTGTAGCTAACGACGTGGTCTGCCACCATCATCCCGCCATTTCACCTTTCTCTCTCGACCCCGCGGTACAGAAAATGGAGAAAATTGACAAACTGGCCAGCAAGTCCCACCGCCAGCGGGTAGCGGTAAGTGTCTCCATGACGTACCCCCCCTCCCTCCCGATTGTACCGCTTATGTTCTCAAGTGGCTCTTTGTTTTTGTTTGTTTCATTTCCATTCCCGTTGGAAGGATTTGGTATATGGTGTGGTGGTGCAACTCAACTCGTATTCCTTACTCAGCCTACCATATCCTCTACATATACCCTTGCACTATGACGATCCCACTCCTATGACTTGTGACTGCCGTCTGTCCACCACAGGAACTGAACGACTACCTAGAGAGTCTCTCCCAGCACTACGATATCCCAAAGGTAAGTCAATGGCGACGATGCAGGCGGGCTCAGCGTGGACTAGTCCCACGATCTGAGGGAGAGATAGAGGGAGTGTGTGTGTGTGTGTGTGTGCGATGGACGGCGATGGAACTTACAGGCCTTGGCCATCAAGCACCCCAGCCCGTTGTGAGGGAGCACCACTCTATTGTGTGCAATACTCGCTTCGATCAGCTGGCCAACCGGGCAAAAGCCCCGACTGACGTCAGGTTCTAACCTCTGGTACACCAACTTGCATACTCATACTCCCCCCCTTCCCACACCCCCATTTCCTACCATGCTGCGTCCTCAATCTACGCCGTCCTGCAGGTGGGACCTGGCTAATATGTACACTCCTGCAGCCCCCGACCATTGGGGCCGTGGCCCGTGAAATCTGTGTCCGTTGCGATTGTGAATAAAGCCATTTTGACTCCGACTTGTCACCAATGCAACAGGTACGGTCGAATATGCCAGTGGGAGGTACCTTACCCGCGGGGCCAGATTGCGAAGATTGGCTATCCCACATCATAGTAGGGGGGGGAGGGTTCAGGTAGCGGAAGGGGTGATTAGAACCGTGGAAGGTACCACGCCAACGTGTCTAGTTGGGGCTGCGGGATTGGAGCAAAACGGGGCACGGTCTAATGTCGCAGGGCCAATCGACGGCTCCTGCGTCGCCTAGCGGGCTACCGGCCAGAGTAGATTGTATGACGTCATTATACCCTAGTCTCAGCAGTGGTGGGGGGGGGAGGCAGAGGGCAAGTCCTTGTGTAATGACAGCACGGCCCGACCCCCGCCGGCCTGCGTTATGACTATTCATTTCCGTATCCCCCACCTTCCACCCGACAGTCTTTACTCCTAACGGAGGAACACGTAGCGGCATTTAGACCGACCATGCCCTCCTCCCTTCCGGGTTCACTCCCCGCTCTGGGCATGGGGGAGGGGCCATGACGCAGTCGCTTTCTCATGGTATGTTCCCGCCTCTATGTCAAGGGGGGGGGAGGTGAGGGACAGAACGGGACGTTCTCACCCGTCTATTGCGAGCACCCAGGCCTAAATAAAACCCAATACGATGACGACAGCCGTTGTCACTCGAGAGAAGCTTGTCGAAGCCAGCTGGGGCTACTGCGGCCTCCGATGAATAGATGAGGGGTTGGGTTTCAGCGAGGACGGGTAGAACATATTTAAACCCGCCGTCGACCCGCCGTACGAGACTAGACTCATCACTACACTACATCACAACCCTCTGAAACCGCTTGTCGCTTCCCCTCCTAGCTTCGACTCTCACTCCCTGCACCTGTATTTCTATATTCCTTCGATTCTCCATATAGCCTTACCCTCTGCAGTCTAACAAGTTCTACTGTTTTCCACTTCCCAGAATATATATATATATATCCCTACGACCACTACCTCATTATGTCTTCGTCCGCCACCCGCATCGTCTACAAGGAGCCCGGCAAGGGCACCGAAGCCTTCTACATCTTTGCCGACCCTGAGATGGCCTCCAAGTGGCGCAAGGACTCCTCGATCCCACTCGCGCAGGTGGTCAGCTCGTTCAACGTGTACACTACCGACAACGGCGGTGTCACCGGTCTTGCTAGCGCCCCATCCAAGGGCGTGCTCGAGGACACCTTCGGCACCAGCAACGACGACGAAGTTTGCCGGATTATCCTCGAGAAGGGTGAGATTAACGGCCAGCTCACCGGCGTGCCCAGTCGGGATGAGACCAAGGACCCCTTCACCATGGGTAACCGCGGCTAAGGACTTATCGCTGCCGTCATCGGTCGTCCTTTTTACATTTTCTCGACGCTCGTCGTGGATCCCCCGTCGTCATGTGAAGGCTTGTCCAATACCCTCCCCTGGCTGTACTATATGGGTGCCCCATTAGCCCTCGGAAGGGAGCTACTGTCTCTTTGCCCATCATCCATATTAGTCGACTCCGGTCGTTCAATAAAAATGATGTTTGATTAGTTGTATAAATATATACCTACAATATAAAAAGAAACCCAGGTGTTTTATAACATGTTAGTTATAGCCCCCAATAAAAATGACTCTGGTGCCTTTGTCCCTTAGAACTCATCAGCATCAAAGGGTAGGTCCGGTGGGAAGTTGGCCGGCGGCTCTCTAACGAAACGTTTTAGTAGTGGGGTATGTGCGTGGAGAGGGGAGGCAGGGTGGGATGAGCGATCAAAAGGATAGAAGGTATATAGGGTACCAACAAAACATGGCCATGACCCAGGGGATAGAAGCAGGTCTATTATCACTTACATCCGCTCGGACATGACATCGGTGACGTTCGGGCCGTCGTAAATGCCTTGTACCTTCCTGTTCTCATAGTCGTGGAGCAATTTCTAAAGGCCAGGACAATACAGATAGTGTTGAAGGGGTCGTTTAACGGATGGCACGCTTGACGAAAGCGCCACACCAACAACAGGCGGAACTCGGGACAACTCCATGGATGCTCCCCCTCCCGCTTGAATTCAGTTGGTTCACTACTACTACTACGACCTAAACCGATCCCGCAAGTGAACCTACCTGCTTACGCTCGTTCGTCATGAGGTTGACTTTAAGGCACAGCTTGAGCCGATCCCACTTGGGACCGCAGTCCTTGCGTTTGCCGTAGCGGTAGTAGTTGATGAGGTGACTACCGACGGCTGTTGGGGTGAAAGTGGCAATATGGATGAAAAAATATGCAGAGGTGAGGGGGGGGGACAATGGAATATTGTAGAGAGGGATAAGTAAAGTCCTCCCACTCTACGGTAGCCGCTCAATCGACCTCGCCGTCGTGATTATGGTGTTGCGCAGTCCTTGTGGGTGGGACAGGGCGTTGGCGTCCCAGCAGAACTTACTATTGCAGGCAAACAGGTCGTCGACGGCCCGACGGACGCTACATTCCAGTTCCTCGGGAGCCTCGAGGGCCGGCTGGAAAGCCGGGACCGGTGGCCGGGTGGATCGCTCGTCAGACATGAGGAAGAGACGGGGGTCCGGAAAGGTAAAAAGAGGGGGTGGTGTATGAGGTGGTCGAACGGAATCTCGAGGGCTTCGGGTCCTAGAGCTAATCAATGCGAGAGGGCCTGGCATGCCTTGGTGGATCCAGCGACTCCCAACTGCCCCCGCAGCTCCCTTTCGCCGCTTTGCCCTAGCAGTTGCCAAGTTGAACCCCCTCTCCGCCAAATCTCGGCGCCAGCCTCCCCCACGGTGGGAAAGGAACCTTTGCGATGGCTACTAGGCTCTCTGAGGTCCCCTGAGATAATATAACGCGGGAAAGGCAGGCAGGCGCACACGGCTCTAACCTCTTGGTACAGGCCAACGTGCAAAGAAGGAGGGGGGGGGTTCAGCTTTCCTGCGTAAACCTTGTGACTCCCTCCCCTTGTCCTCATGAACAAGCCAGGTCCCTCCCTGACCCTGACCAAAGCGTATGCGGCTCCCCAAGGGGTCTCCCTCCTCCTCTCCCTGTGGGGTCCCAGTGCTAGTGGATTTGGGGCTGGCGGGTCCACGCACGCCATGGTTTCGTGGGGGAGGGGGGTCCTAATGTTGCACCAATCTGGGGGGGGGGTGGATCAGATAACGGGCCAGCCCTATGAAGTCGGGCAGCGGGATGATGTGCACAACAGAAGGTTTACGCTATATTCTCCAGCTTCCACCGTCCAGGAATGATGGGGGCCAGGCGCTGGCTGGCCAGGAAGGGGTGGGGGCGAGGTTTTTCCGCACTGGGCAGGCTTCCCCGCCAAAGGCGGACCCCTGCGGCGCGTGGAGTGTGTGGCTAATTGGGCAGAGAGGAAGGAGGGGATGGCGGGATAAACAGCCCGCAGTTCGTTGCAAGTCAGCCGACATGTTGCTCTCTCGGTCTGCTAGCGGCACCACCTGCCACCACCATACTTCCATGTCAGTCTTCAGGGCCCCCGCGCACTGGGTCGGCCCATTCCACCTCTGCTGCTACGCTTCTACCTTTCCGCATGGACAGCCCCGGGTTTCCGTTTGTACATGTTCTCCAGGACCCGTCGTAAATCTCGTCACACCTTCACCATTCCGCTCTTTCCGCCGGCGCTCTCTCATAGGCAAAGCTTGGAAGCCCTATTTCATTCCCGTTGCCCCCCCCCTCCACAAACCTTCAAAGAGCCCCCCCCCACGCCCAGGCTACCACGCCTTCTTGCCCACGCGGGGCCGTGTCGCACTCTCCTCACTTCGCTGCCTACCAGTCACTGTTGGCCAGTTTGGCCAGGGCCACCTTGTACCGCCGTGCCATCCCCACGAAGCAGTACCTCTTCTATAGAGTCCTTTTCCATTCGCACTAGACTCCCCTCATTGATACTTCCAGACGCTCATTCCCCCCCTGAAGCGACCTATCCGCAGTCCCTCTTGCCCCGACCGTGTTGGTTTTACTTCTGGTTGAACCCGTCCGTCTTGGCGCACATTCCACTGCTCTTGGATTACTTTGTCTGCCTACCCTGCTCCTCCTCTTCCTCTTTGAATTCTTGCCATGGCCGACTCGCCTAGCAACAATCGCCAACGGTCGGTAGTCCGGGTCGGCGACTACGTGCTCGGCACCGAGATTGGCCGGGGGTCCTTCGCCACAGTATACAAAGGCTACAACAAGGTAAGGTGCCCGACAGTGTCGTACTAGTTGGCAAGGCTGTCCCCCAAGGCTTCTTCTCTGCCACTAGGGGGCCTCGGATAGGGCAACAAAAATCCAAGCCCTACCCTCAGCTCACATGGCTACCCCACTTAGCCGTTCTCCGACACGCCATCCCTGTCGCTTCTTGGCACTGCTCCTTTCCCTAACCCAGCGCTGACTCCTCCTCTCTACTGTGATATACCCGACCAACCCTCTGGACCCTCATTGCCCACTCCATTATCAACTTTATTTTTTTTAAAAAAATATAATCTCCTCTGATGACCAGGTCACCAGTCAGACCGTGGCCATCAAATCCGTCGGTCGTTCCCAGCTCACCAAGAAGCTGCTAGAAAACCTCGAGTCCGAAATCGCCATCCTCAAGCGAGCACGCCACGATAACGTGGTGGAGCTGTTAGATTGTCTGGTACGTACTCCCAGTGGCCGTTAGCTAGTAGGCCTTATGAAAGGGCCCGAAGTGGGCGAGTTGGTCGGTCTATACCATGCTTACAAGAACTTTAGCCGCTTGGAACGTTTTGTTTTGCGGAGCTGGATGGCGGCGGCTCATTTGGTTTCCCTCACCGGAAGCACTCGATGGCCTGGGTAAGGTTGCATACTGGGTAGGCTAACTTTGACATGACCGCTGCATTCTGTGTGTATATTTTTATATTCCTCTCTCCCTTCACATCACGCCTGCTTCGACCCCCTGATTTGCCAGAAATCACGCAACCACATCCACCTTGTGGTGGAATACTGCTCGGTGGGTGATCTCTCCGCCTATATTAAGCGACGAAAGGAATTCCCCGCGATCAAGGGCGAGGCCGGAGGCCTAAAGGAACCAATAGTTCGGCACTTTCTCAACCAGCTAGGTAGGCTTGATAATCTTCTTCGTGCACTGGACGACGCCAGCACTGATCTGCGCCATCGGGTCTCTTGTCCTTGCATACGAAGGGAGGGGGGGGGGAGTGCTACGCGAAGACCTGATATTAATACATCTCCCTTTTTTTGCATCTACTTATGCGCACCCCTGCCGCTTTCATCATCTCCTAGCCTCCGCCCTGGAGTTCCTACAGGCCTGCCGTATCATCCATCGAGATATTAAGCCCCAGGTAAGCCCCAGTTCGTGATATGTGGGCCCTATTGGCACCCCAGCTAGAACCCCTACGTATGACTATACCCTGTCATTCTAGCTGACCGAATCCCTAACTCTCAAAAACCTAACGCTGGTCATTCCCTCATCGCCGCCAACAGAACCTCCTACTGTGTCCACCGACGGCCGAGTACGTGATGGGAGCCTCAGAGAGTCTGCAGCAATACCCAAACCTTAAAGTAGCTGATTTCGGGTTCGCCCGCTCGCTCCCTTCACAGGATCTGGCTGAGACCCTGTGCGGGTCTCCGCTCTACATGGCACCGGAGATTTTAGGCTTTCAGAAGTACAGTGCCAAGGCCGATCTATGGAGCACAGGTGCGGTACTTTACGAAATGATCGCCGGGCGGCCCCCGTTCCGCGCCAGCAACCACATTGACCTGCTACGCAAAATTGAACTGACCAACGACCAGATCCGTCTGCCTGGGGACCCCGAGGTGCCCCACGGGGCTGAAGACTCTACTACCCGGGGCAATAATCCCGCACTGACGACAACAACTTTGGTGCCGGCCGACCTCCAGTCGTTGGTCCGTGCCATGCTCAAACGGCGCCCCGATGACCGCATCTCTTTCCAGCTCTTCTTCCAGCATCCAGCGCTCAAGTACCGGGCACCACTCCGGCTCAACGACCTGCCGCCAGAGTACACCGCCAGCTACCACCGCCCCGACCCTGCCGCCGTGGTAACGCCGCCTCGCCCGGAAACCCACACGCCGCCCAGTCGTACCACCGCTCCGGTCGAATCGTCCCCGAGCGGCAGTGGTAGCGGTGGAGCGACGTCACGCTCCGGCCGGTCCGAGCCGCAGCCTCGTGACACGACGGCGGCGGCCCCACTGGCCCAGGATCTGGATCGGCTGCTGACTATTCAAGCCAGCCCGGCGGCGATGGCGACAACAACAGCTGTGGCCACCTCGCGCGGATCGTCACCGGCCCTAGACCCTCATGCCCCCGCAATCGTTGACCGCCCCGCATCGCAAGGCGTCGGACGCCCCGCCCTACGCGAGAGCGCCCCACCCACCGCCGAGAAGGAGTATGTGATGGTGGACAAACGGACCGTCGAGGTCAACATCTTGGCTGACGAACTGGCGTCCTCCCCTAAATCAGGTCGCGGCCGCTTGGGTAACTACCACGCCACCACCGGAGCGGGAGGTCCGTCCCATGGTGGCGGAGCAGGCCAACTGCCCATGGGACTCCGCTCGTCGCCCACCACGGCACCCCGCATGCCGCCCAAATCCGCGTCCACTCCGGTGGTGTTCTCCATTGCCAACAAGACCCTCCAGCAGCAGCAACAACAGCAGCAGCAGCAGCAGCAGGCTTCCTCCCCACTGGCGGAGGAACCCGGACACTTGCACGGACGGATGGCGCCGGGCTTGGCGGAGCGCCATGGCCCCACCGATGTTTCGCCGCAACCGCCTCACCTGGGCAGCCGGGCCAATACCATCGACGTGGCCAGCGGCGCCGGTTACTCTCAACCTCCCGCTCCGACAGGTGAAGCCAGCGGCGAGTGGGCCGCGGTCGAACGGATCCAGGGTTTAACCATCAAGGCTCAGGCAGTCACCCAGCTAGCCGACCAAAAACTGGGCCATGTTGAGGACCTCCTGCACCTCCCGAACCACCGACGTCAGGTCCAACGCCCTGAAGGCGGCAATGGCAATGGTGGTGGTGGCGGTGGCCAGGGGTTCCCCGGGAGTGGCGGAGGAATGGCCGCCGCGGCCGGCGAGTACGGTACATCACCGGGTAGCTACCAGGCCCGTGTACAAACCAACGTGGAGGAAGCTTTTGCGCTGTATCACCGTGCCCTGTCTCTCCTAGAGATTGGACTGCATGTTGCCGAGCGGTACTGGCAGCAACACCTGACCCGTAACGTTTCTAGCGGAGGCAGTGGTGGTGGTGGTAGTGGGATAACGTCGCGACCACCACCGGCTGCCGTGGCCTCTGTGGCATTCAACAGCGCGGTCCAACTGGCGCGCCACCAGTTCAATCTCTGCGAGGAACGCGCCGAGTACGTCAAATCCAAGAGCCCCACGGACGAACTTAACCTCCGCGATTTGAGCGTCGAGCAAATGTTGCACGACTCCGCCATCCAGTCGGCTAAACATGCGCTCTACCTCTACCACCACCAGGAGTTTATCCTTTGCGAGCGCGGGTACCAGTGGGCGATTCGCCTTCTGGAGGCCCTGCTGGAACCCGTGGCGTGGACCGTCGATACCCCCTCTGCTACCACTGGTGGCGGTGGAACGGCTGTCGCCACGGCCGGTGGTGGGGTAGGGTCGTCGCGGCCGGCTGACCTCAGTAACCAGCCCATGCTTAAATTGGATCCCCGAGACCAGGCACGCGCCGAGCAATGTAAGTGGAGTTGTCGTTTTATTGTTGGGGTTTTTTTGGGGTAGGGGCTGTCGTTGGTAATTAATAGGTCGGCCGAGGGGAAAGTAGCAGAAGGAGGAGAGGATGCTGAACTCTTTTGAGATATTTGTCACCCGCTACCGCCGTCACTGCGTGTGCGTACCTCCTGACCAAGGGACTTGGACTGAACCCTACTCTACCATCTATACAGGCCTTGACAAAACTAACCATCAGACATTATATCCAACCGTATCACCTCCTCCTCCTCCCCCGCTTCTCTCCTGTTCCCCAACCCCAGGCATCGAGGCCATTTCGCACCAACTCGAATCTCTCCGCCGCCGTATCCTGAACGGCATGCACGACTGACCAGGCGACTGCTGAATTCTCCCTCCCCGGTGCTTTTCGGCTTGCCTTGGTCAAGCTTATGGACCTGCTGCGCTGTATTCCCGTAGGCGCCGTTACGAAGGGTAAGGTTTTTTTTCGTGTCCTCGTGCCACCGACTGCTTTTGGATCCCTCCGGCGCTTATTTTCCTCTTTGGATGTGCAGGTGCTGCCCCTCTCTCTCTCTCTCTCCCGATCCTCTCATTTTGTGTGTACTTTTAGGTGTAATTATGTCTTCTTTATTTAGCACTGTGTGCTTCTCTACTCCCCCGCATGGCCTGCAAGTTTATGTTACCTAATGCTTTGATCTGCCATTTGATATCATTAAATGCATTGCTAAGCTACCATATTAAAGATAAACCGCGGGACTCATTATGTGCGGGGAGGCTATACGGGATTAAATGCAGTGACATACTCGGAAGAGAGCCCTGAAGATTGCTCAATTTAACTCTTATTGAAGATGGGATTGCACTGACACTCGTAATCCCCTCCCCCCTCCGTTCCCTTAAACGTTAAGTAGCAACCTCACCCCTTAAATTTACAAGGGCTATATTTCTCTCACCCTTCCCCCACACTAGAAAGGCGTAATTTCCGCGTTCAGAGCATTCAGGGCCTCATGGACAGGAAAGTGGGGAGGAGGTGACTGCGGCAGAAAAACCTAGCTAGTGCTGGCTAATTACGACACCAAAGTCCCTTGGACTTCACCCATTGGGTAGCTCATAACCATCAGCTTGTCGCCTCAATTCGACGGAAGCCCTCAAGCCTTGTGTATCCTTCCTTGCCACGAATTCCCGATTACTGCGACCCCCCCCCATCCTCCCCCGCTCATTTGATACATTCCGCGCACACCATTCCCCCTCTTAACTTCTACTCCCTCCGCCCCCCACCCTCCACGCACACACACACATGGACCATCACCACACCACCACCACCGCCGCAGCCAATGGAGACGACCCCTCGACGGTAGCCTACACGCTGCTGGCCAAACTGCACAACGTCCGACCACTGGTCCAGTTACTCAAAGCCATCAGTTTCCGCAAACAAACCCAGTGCGTCATAACCCACCGGGGTATTAAGTTTAGTGTCGAAGATGCCCGTAGTGTCCAGGCCCATGCCTACCTCCAACGCCAGTTCTTCCAGGAGTTTCGGTTCGGTCGACCGGTCGGTCGTCGGGACCCTACAACTACTACGGCGATGCTGGCTGCAACGGACGGGGAGCAGTCGGATGGACTACCAATGGACGAGGACTTTGAGATGGTGTTTACACTAGATTTGAACGTGCTGATACAGTGTCTGACCATCTTTTCAACCACCGGCGTAGGCCAGAATTCGACCGGGTCCGGCGGTATGGGTGACTTAGCCCCCGTGGGGGCTGGTGGTGGTAGTAGCGGGGGAGGCCTTGGTCCGGGTGGCGCGGCCGGATCGCGGTAC
Organism: Tieghemiomyces parasiticus; assembly: GCA_027575765.1. NCBI lineage: Eukaryota > Fungi > Kickxellomycota > Dimargaritomycetes > Dimargaritales > Dimargaritaceae > Tieghemiomyces > Tieghemiomyces parasiticus. Next base: position 25,799 of record JANBPT010000650.1, read on the forward strand.
AAGAGCTATACGTCGCTCGGGTGGGTCGTCAACGAGCGGGGGTCGGAGGTCGAATTCGTCCTCGAGGAGAACGAGGTAATCTCCGTGTGCAAACTCGTAACGTTCGAGGCTGAAGATATGGTTGATTTCCAATTCCAGCACCATCCGATTCGGCACCGGTTAATTATTAAGGTAGGATTACGTGGGATATATGGGAGAGGTAGAAGGGAGAGAGAGGGAGGTGGTGGTGGAGAATCCCCACAGAGCTTACTCCTCCCGGGTTGTAGGAATAGTAGGAGCAGCAACCAAACGATAGCCATTGGGTGTTAACCATAACACACCTCCCTCTCTCCTCACACACACACACACACACGCATATTTTGGTCCACTCTTATAACATGCTAATCACCAAATTGGTTATCTCCGTATGCACCTACATCATCTTGGGCCAATCCCGTGCAGTCCGAGGTCCTACGTGACGCCCTCACCGAGCTCGATAGTACGAGCGACAAGATCACCTTCAACTTTTCCCCACAAGCCCCGCACCTGCGAATTTCGACCTTTGGAATGAGCGGCAGCACCGAGGTGAGTAACGCCGCAGGCTCCATTCCAGGGGAGAGGGGAGGGGGGGGGTATATAGACTAGGTGAATTACTTATTGAGTGATTCGCGAGTTGTCAGGCAGCGCGGGTACCGCCGGCTTATCCTACCGAGTCGTTATAGATAGGGTCAACTGGCCCTAACTATGAACTGTCTGAACTAAAACCTTCTCCGCACCGTACACTTACCCCGGTGACCATTTCCACTTCCTTCTTGCCCGCCCTTCCCCCACCCCCCACCTCAACTTCGCCCACTCTCCAGGTCAACTTCTCCCGAGACTCAGACGTGATCGAGTCGTTCCACGCGGCGGCCACCGAACATTTTTCCTACCGCCACAGCCAGGTGCAACATGCCCTCAACGCCCTTGCCTTCTCCACCAAGACGTCCATTCGGATCAACGAGATGGGCAGTTTGTCCATGCAGTTCATGATTCAGGCCGACCGCGGCGACGCGTGTTTTGTTGAGCTGTTGTGCCTACCACTGGTGCCCATTGAATAAACCCAAGCCTTCAGTGTACTCAGAAAATCGACCGTATGGCAAATCTGTGGTACTTCCAGTGACTGCGAAGGGAGGGTAATCACATAAGCAAAATCCAAAGAACAATAAGGGCCACCCCCAATTAATCGGACATAAAAATTAATCGTCACCTGCAGGATTCGAACCTGCGCTCCCAAAGGGAACTGGCTTAGCAGGCCAGCGCGTTAACCACTCCGCC
>JANBPT010000651.1:0-27070 GCA_027575765.1 Tieghemiomyces parasiticus
ATGCACAGGTGGTGAACAGTGAGGTAGACGTAGGACTGGGCATCCACAGTGAGTAAAGAGCAGGCCAGCACTGGACCGTATTCCACATTGATGGACTGCTGTGTGCGGAGAACCCAGTCGTCATAGTCATCTAGGAGTAGGCTTTCCTCGGTGACCGAGGCAATGCGGGCCAGAAAGGCGTCGGTGCTGGTGTCCTCGGGAAGTGGTAGCACTGCCATAGTCAACTTGCCATCCACGTCAGTAAAACGCAGGCGTAGAATGTCATGATGCACCACCAGGGCACGGATGGCCTCCTTGAAAGCGGCTAGAGTGAGAAGACTCCGACAGCTAAGTAGGGAGGACTGGTTGAAGTGGTTGACATTACGCATCCTAGGAATGACTTGGTGCATAACGGCGGTGGGGGATATAGGGCCTGAAGGGTCCATCTGAGATTTGGGCTCACTTGTATCCAGGATCGGCTCGGCACATTGCTCTAGACGTGTCAGCATCGGGTGCTTTAAGATATCGGCCACCGTGAGCTTCAAGCCGTACTTCTTACACCGTGAGGAGAACTGGATGGCCGAGATGGAATCGCCGCCCAGGCGCAAGAAGGAGGTCGAGGGAGTCACCCGGGCAGGGTCGAGACTGAGAACCTCAGCCAGGGCACGGCGTAGGGTGGCGAACTTTCCTGAGGCAGGCTGGTCGTCTAAACCGGCCGCGTCGTCCAAGTCCGGCTCTCGGGGTAGAGGCAGGGCCTGGAGTGCCCGACGGTCGACTTTACCAATGGACGTCAGGGGCAGAGCCTCCATCGACACAACCACCTCCGGCACCATGTAGTGGGGCAGCTTAGTCGCGATGTGCTCCTTCAGCGCTTCGACCTTGACATTAGAGGGTGAGACGTAGACGGCCAGACACTTGTCTTTGACCAGGGCCACGGCGTTGGCTACGCCGGGGAAGGCCTGGCAAGTACTCTCGATCTCACCCAGCTCGATACGGAAACCGCGTAGTTTGACCTGGAAGTCCTTGCGACCCAGTACTTGCACCTCACCATCAGTCAGCCAGCAGCCAACGTCGCCGGTACGGTATAATCGGCCAGGACCAAAGGGATTCCCCACGAACGCTTGGTTTGTCAGTTCGGGTCGTCTCCAGTAACCCCCAGCCACACCGGCACCGCCAATGCAAATTTCACCTGGTCTGCCAATAGGCACAGGGCGTAACTGATCGTCTAGGACATGGCACTGCATATTTGCCATAGTAGTTCCAATGGTAATGTTGTCGCCAGGTCTCATCAGTCTACCATGGCTAAGAATGGTCGCCTCCGTGGGACCATATGCATTATACAGTCGAGCCCGACTAAACCATTTGGCGGCGGCACTTGCTAGGAATGCTTCACCGCCGACTAGGAGGTGGGTTATGTTGTAAAAATCCGTGGGCTCAAGGGCCGCCAGTAGAGAGGGAACCAAGAAGCAGGCGGTGATGCGACGTAAGTCGTCAAGAATCTGTCCGTCCTGGAAAACTAAGGTTCCACCGGCATGAAAGGTACCAAATATCTCCAACAAAAGGACGTCAAAGGAAAAGTTGGAAATCAGGAGAAACCGGCAGCCAGGGAGTAACTGGAAGCGTTCGCTAAATGCCAGGATAAAGTTGGTCAGGGAGCGGTGGGTGACTTGTACGCCCTTCGGCTGGCCAGTGGTGCCCGAGGTGAACACAATGTAGGCCAGGGATTCAGGAGTATGCTGAGGGGTAAGTTCTAGTATCGGCGTCTTTGTGCCATTGGTCAGGACGCGATCGGCGTATATAATTTGATCATCGGTGAAGCCAACCTCAGCAGCTAGCTCGCCTGTGGTAGAGTGAGTCACACCCCATGGGTTGTCCAGAAGGTCAACCATATAAGTGAGTCGGTCCGAGGCGTTGTTGGCGTCCATGGGCACGCACACACCTCCCAGGAGGAGTACGGCAAGGTAGCTGAATATGAACTCAGGGCAGCGCGTAAATAACAGTGCCACTCGGTCGCCACAGCGAGCGCCTCGGCTATGCAGGGCAGCGGCAATGGCGCAGGCCCGGTGGTACACCTCGGCGTAGGTGTACTGGTCGGTGGCGGACTCCAGGGCAATGGCGTCAGCGCGGGTGGCCAAATGCTGGGTGAAGAACTGGTGGGCCAGCCAGTCCTTCTGCGCGAAGTCGATGGTGATGCCGTCGGACCACTGGCGGATCAGCGTCTGCTCTGCTGCAGGCAGGGTCATGATGTTACCAAGTATTCCAGTATGGCCAGAGACAATGACAGCTAAGCAATGGTCGATGAAGTGGACTAGGTAGTGGGCGTAGCTCGGGTTGCAGTATTGGGTCTGGTAACTCAGGTTCAGCATCAACATATCATCCTGGTCATAGAAATTGGCGGTGTACGCATACTCCGTAAAAGTCCGCCCGGAACGAGGGACGTAGTTAATCTGGTCAGTACGGGCGGAGGTCGTGGTCTCATAGTTGTCGTAGACTAGGAGGGAGTTGAAGAGGTCACTATCGGCATCCAGCTTAGCCCACCGCTTGATATCGACTAGGCTGCATTGCTCGTACGCGGTGAGGGCTCCCGAGTCAGCATTGACTTGATGGAGGAAATCGGTGATGGTATGGTTGCGGTCAACTCTCACGCGTAGGGGTAGAGTATTGATGCACATACCCACCATACCTTCGATGCCAGGGACGGGCACGTTGCGACCCGACACGAGCACACCCAACGTCACCTCCTCATTGTCGCCCAGATACCGTGCTAAGGTTAGGGCCCAGACGGCGCGAAGTAGGGAGTTTACAGTCAGCCCCATCCCACGGCAGAACTGTTTGATGGCGAGGAGGCTGGTGGACACAGGGTGACTAATCTCACCGTGCTCAGTTGGCTTGGCGTTGGACTCTCGGGGGAACTGGATGGTGGGGTGCAGCTTGACTCCATCCAGATTATCCCTCCAGAAATCCACCATTCCTTCCTGGTCCATTTGGGACACATGGCGGACAAAGCTACAGTATGGAGACCGCGGTTGAACGTCGACATCGTGGTAGTACTCCAGGGATTCGGCCATAACAGTACTTTCCGACCAAGCGTCGAGCAAGGCGTGATGGAACGTAGTGCAGAACAGGTGACGATCAGCCGGACCGCGGTAGACGGCAAAGCGAAGCAGCGGACCAGTCAGGGTGAAGCCGCGCGCCCGGTCGGCGGCAAGGTGGTGGTGCTCGGCCTGGTCAAGGCTTGTCAGGGGCTGGTCATGGTAGGTCCACTCGAAATCTGTGTCACGGAGTACCACTTGGAGGAAGGCGTACTGCGACTGGTCGGTGGGGACAAGGAACTTGGTACGCAGGATCTGGTGGGATCGGACGACCTGCGACCAGCTCTGGTGCAGTTTGGCCACGTCAAGCGGGCCCATCAGGTCGTAGACCGTCTGCACCATGTAGGCGCTGGGGTCTTTGAGAGTGCTGACGAGGAACCCCTGCTGCAGGCTGGACACGGGCAAGATGTCCTCGATGGCTTCAGTCTCAACCCCCATGCTTGTGGCAACCTCAGCTGTCAGTTCCTCCATAACCACCCCAGAGGAAGCAATGAGTTCAAACGGCTGATAGGCCATCGTGGCCGAGGGCGAGCTATCAAAGTCTATGATACCAGCAAGCGCCGCAGGGGTGTCGTACTGGAATATCTGCGCGATACTGACATGGATGCCACGGTCACGGCACAGTGAGGAGAGCCTGATGGCCGAGATTGAGTCACCACCCAGTTGGAAGAAGGAGTTGTGGATATCGATCTCTCCTACGGACAGGTTGAGTGTTTGAGCCATGACCGCCACAACTAGGTGCTCCGCGTTATTGCGGGGGCCCTGCGTCGTGCTGCCTCCATCGCGAACCAGTAGCGCAGGAACCAGCTTCTTGAGAGAGCGGCGGTCCGCCTTGCCGTTATGGCTGAGAGGGAGCTGATCCAGGGCGAAGGTGGCTGTGGGTACCATGTAGGCCGGGAGACGGGCAGCAGTAAAGGCCCTGACTTGGCTGACCGGTACGCCCTGGGGGGTCACAAAGGCGTACAGCTTACCATCCAACAGGACGGCCGCCGCCGATTCGACCTCTGGGTTCTGGAGAATAACCGCCTCCACCTCGGTCAGTTCCACACGGTAGCCCCGGACCTTGACCTGGTCGTCCTTCCGGGCGATGTACTCCACCGTGCCGTCGAGCAGCCAGCGACCCAGATCACCCGAACGGTAGAGCCGACCCTTGCCAGTGAACGGATTGGGTACAAACTGGGTACGGTTCAGCTCGGGGCGGTTGAGGTAACCGCGTGTCACACAGGGGCCGCCGAAACAGATTTCGCCCATGACTCCGAAAGGTACGGGACGCAGCTCGGAATCCAAGACGTAGCACTCCGTGTTGGGTATCGGATTGCCCACCCTGACCTGGTCGTCCGGCCCGAGCTGGATCGAATGCGTGGCGAAGGCCTCTGCGGGGCCGTACAGATTGAGCACTCGGCAGTGACGGGCCCAGCGTTGGGCGAGTAGGGTGGGCAGGGCTTCGCCGGCTGTGATGATTTTCTGCAAGTTGGGATACTTGCCCGGATCCAGCATCGCCAAGACGGATGGTGTGATCATTACCGCCTCCACTCGCGGCAACGTGTCCAGCAGCTCAGTGCGGACCACAAGCGTGCCCCCCTGGGCCAGGGTGGTGAGCACCTCGAGGATGAGGCAGTCGAATCCCAAGGCCATGTTCTGCATGAACCGTGTCCCGGGGGCAACCCCGTGCACCTTCTCCGACTGCTGGAGGTAGCTGGCCACCGTATGGTGTTCGATCGGCACTCCCTTAGGCCGACCGGTCGTACCTGACGTGTAGATGATGTGGGAGAGGTTGGCGGGAGAGACCTGCGGCAGGGGCACCGGGGGCTGGTTGGTGGGGCTAGAGTACATTATGGCCCCAATATCATGGACTTGGACCCTTGGCAGCTCACTGATACTGGTAACCAATGCTGCATCAGTCACGTTGGACAGGATGTGCCGCATGCCACAGTCTTGGACGATGAGGCGAAGCCGGTCTAAGGGCAAGTCGGCATCCAGCGGTACAAAGGCGCCGCCGGCCTGCAGGATGGCGACCATGCCCACCACCAGGGTGGGGTGGCGTCGAATGAGCAGGCCGACCGGTTCTTCACGATGGACACCCTGGGAGATGAGGTGAACAGCGACCTGGGTGGCCCAGTCGAATAGCTCCTGGTAGGTCCAGCCGATAAGGCCCCTGTCGGGGTCGTCGTATTCTACGGCGTTAGTTTGAGGGGTATGCTGGACCTGCTGGGCGACCAGGTCATGCACACAGATGTCACAGTTGACCGCCGCAGTGGGTCGGGCGAGGACATTGGTCACAGCCTGAAGCTCATCAGGGGAGAGGAGCTGCAGGCTAGAGAGGGTCACCACGCCTCGAGTATCCCTTCGCAGGCAGTTTACCAGTTGTGCGAAGACGCTCCGAAGGTGCTGACCCAGGGCCTCGACGTAGGGGGTGGCAAAGGTGGTGAGGTCCCAGTTAAGGTAGCCAAAAAGATGACCATCCTCCGGCTGGGCAATGGCGGTCATGGCATACTCGGCGGAGCGTACGATGGTCAGGTCAGTAAATATGACAGTGTCGTCCACTATCTCTGAACCCAAGTCGGGCACATTCTCGTATACGAGTAGCGTGTTGAACAGATCCGAAACGGGCACGTCGCTCGGCACCCAGTTATCAATTTTAGTGAGGTGGTCGTGTTCATGTGGAATACCCAACCGGCCCTCGTCGTTCAGCCTACGTAGATGTGCAAGTACGTGCAGCTCAGGGTCAATGTGGACTCGGCAAGGCACGGTATTAACGAGACACCCGATGAGTCTCTCGATATCGGCCAGAGGAAGGGCGCGGCCAGAAACCACGCTACCAAACACAACGTCCTCCTGGTCCGTATAGCGATACAGAAGTAGGGCCCAGGCGGCCTTCAATAAAGTATACAATGTAAGACCGTGCAGTTGAGACAACCTCTTTAGCTCGTCTAGGCCAGCGTAGAGGCGGAAACGGTGCTCGCGCTTAGTCCGAGTGGCACTGGGATCCCTGGGTAGGGAAAGAAGTGAGGGCTGCTTGATACCGTGGAGGTAGGTCCGCCAGTACTCGGGGGCCTGGCCATCATCCTGTAGCTGGGTCAATTTGACGAAGTCGCGGAACTGCGGAGGAGCTACGGCGGTTAGAGAAGAGTCGCCTCCCAGGGTTCGACGCAGTTCGTCAAGGAGCACACCCATACCCCAGCCGTCCATTAGGGCGTGATGGGCCGCCATAATCAACCGGCAACTGCCCTTAGCTTCCCGCTTGACCAGCGCACGCAGCAATGGATCGCCAGCTACGAAGCCACGCCGCCAATTGGATGTGATATACTCGGCCTCCGTTTCCACGTGAAGCTCTATCCAGTCATCGACCGTGGTCCAACCGAAACGCGGCTCTTTGGTCACGACTTGGACGCCATTGCAGTAGGCATTGCTGAAGGTCGTCAGAAATATGGTGCGCAGGATGGCGTGTCGGGCCACCACAGAGGCCAGGGCCTGGTGGAGCTGATCTGCAGTGATGTTTCCGCAGACAGTCAGGGCAAACTGAACAATATACTCTGCAGGGTCTCTAACTGTGGCCGTCCATAGACCCTGCTGAGTTAGACTCATGGGATACAGATCGGCCACATCGGCTCGAGTCAGATGGAGCGCGGGTAGGTCGGCTGCAATCTGGTTAAGATCCGTGGCGGTGCAGTGAAGAAGAGAAAAGTGGTCTGGTGACCAAACAACGACTGGATTAACAGTTTGAAGTGCAATTTCACCTTTTGGCTCTATCGGCCTCATCAGGATGGACAACTCGACCAGGGCCTTATCTAACATAATGACCGGGACAGGTAAGCTGTAGCCGAGCTGGTGGCAGCGGGTAGATACTTGGATGGCGCTGATTGAGTCTCCACCGAGTTTTAGGAAGGTCAGGCTCGAGTTGACCGCGGCAATCTCGAGATGAAGAACGTCACTCACTGCCCGAAGGAGGGCCCGCGCCTCGCTGTTGTGGGTAGCAGGAAATGCGATCAGGCTCGATTTGTCCTGCGTACGCTGCTGATAGGAAGCAAAATGCACTAACAGGGCCCGTTGGTCGGCCTTGCCGTTGGTCGTTATTGGGATACGGTCGAGGCCCAGGACGTGAGTAGGCACCATGTAAGTCGGAAGGACCTCACGCAATGCCGACGTGATTTCTACCTCATCATATTGGTTGGTTTTTACGAATGCCACTAGACTGCGTTCGTGGATAAGGACGTGGGCGTCTTGTACACCCGGTAGATTGAGGATGGCCCCACGCACCTCGGCCAGTTTGATACGGAATCCGCGCAGCTTGACCTGGTCGTCACGGCGGCCCAGACACTCCACCTCGCCGGTAGGCAGCCAGCGGCCGAGATCGCCGGTGCGGTACACAGGGCCGGATGAATAAGGCAGGCGGGCAAACTTCACCTCGTTGAGATCGGGCCGGCTGACGTAGCCCGCACTGACGCCCAGGCCGCCCACGCAGATCTCGCCAACACTGCCGATGGGCACGAGCTGGTCGTGCTGGTTAACGATGTAGCATTCGCTACCGGCGATGGGCCGGCCAATGGTGACAGGCTTGGCAGGCTGGACCGTCAGCGTATGGCTGATGACGGTGATCTCGGTAGGGCCGTAGAGGTTCTGTACCTCGCAGTATGGGAGCCACTTGGCTGCCAGCTCAGTCGGCAGTGCCTCGCCCGCGCTCATGACCCGGCGTAGGTTAGGGTAGATCGTAGGGCTTAGGGAGCCCAAAACGGAAGGGGTTAGGAAGACGCCGTCGACGGTATGCAGGGCGGCGGGGATGTCCCCGTCACTGAATACCAGCGTCGAAGACGTGCAGAGCGGGGACAGGGCCACCAGGATGAAGACGTCGAAGCCAACGGCCATGGTCTGCAAGTAGCGTGTCCCAGGCTCCGGGCAGAGCGTAGTCTCTGGAGCCAGGAGCAGGTTAGTCAGACTGGCATGGCGGATTGTGACGCCCTTGGGCTGACCCGTGGTGCCTGAAGTAAATAGTATGTATGCCAGGTCCTCAGGGTGATGGCAGTAGGGGGAGAGGGCAGGGCCAGAGTCCACCTCAGAGTGTAGGAGTTCTAGGCCTGTTAGGGCCTCCGTCCAGGTCACCTCGGTTTCAGTCATGTTCAGGACGATCGTGCATTGGGCTGTCTCAACCATGTAGCGCTGACGCTTCTCAGGAAGGGTACAGTCCACGGGTACATAGATGGCCCGGAGTAGCCAGAGGGCCAACATGCCCATGACGGTGGCTGGACGGCTCTCTACGATTACTGCCACCCTATCCTGCACTCGGATGCCGCGGTGCTGAAGGGTCCGGGCCAGTGTCTCAACCTGTGTGTTCATCTCCGTATAACTCACAGTCTCCAACTGGGATTCGAGGGCCACCGTGTAAAGACTGCGCTGAACGTTATCACGGACTAAGCTGATGACACTGGTGCTGGTATCAGAAGGGTCGTACTCGCTGGGGCTCCGACCAAACTCCTCTAGTAGGAGATGCTTCTCCGCCGGGCATACCAAAGGGACCGTGGTCAGAGGTGGGGAGCTGGTGAGGGCGACCTGACAGAAGTAGAGCAGGTTGGTCCCCAGGCGCTCGACGGTAGCCGAATCGAAAAGATCCGGGATGTACTGGAGGGACATAACGGGGCTGGGACCGGAGAGATGGACTCGGAAGATGATATCATGCCAGAGGGCAGGGTGGGACTGGACTTCAGCATCCCATTCGACAGGGTCGACTGCGACACCCACACGGACTGGATGCCAGAGCGGGTGGGCCGGCGGGCGGGGAAGTCCAGCGTAGAGGTCGTGGTCAGGGGTTAAGTGGTCCACGGAGCGTTGTAGCTGCTGCGAAAGGGCAGCGCTTAGGTCACCTAGACTGGACGCACTTGCGGCACCCTGGACTCGCACCGGACACGCCAGGTGACCTTGGGAAAGAGTGTACGGTTCTCCACGGCATACGCTATGGTTGAGTAGCACGTCAACCAGGACGTCGTCGGTACCACAGATCCTTCCGAGATAGGACCCCACAAGGGCCGTCCACAGCCCAAGCGGTGCGCCAGGGTCCCCTTCAGTGGGGCAGGATAATCCGCGGATAACCTCCTGGGCTAGGTCGAACCGACGGCGGGCTGAGCTAAACGTGGGCACACGGGTGCGAGGACAGTCGAGCGGTAGTTTCAGATCCGCAGAGGCTTCGGCCATTGTCTCCGTCCAGTAAGCGCGGACCGAGCTCTCTGATGGAAGGCGGCCGACGGTGGCCGTGTGTCCCATAGCGAGCGAGGGGCTAACGTCGAACACCTGGCCGTCGTGTTTCGCTCTGAAGGCCAGCTGCAGGTCCTCGATAAGGAACTGGAATAACATCTCAGGTGCCAATATCTGGTGCATACGGACCACAAGACGGGGTGGTTCCGGCTGGTAGAGAACGGCCAACATATCCGTGCTGACCAGGACCTTACCAGCTGCTTCGAGGCCATCCCTACGCAGGGACTGGGAACCGACGGTGGCCTGGGTAGCTGAGGACAGACGCTTCGGAGAGAGTAGATAGGCTACAAGCCGGCCTTCCTCCTTACGGACCACGGTGCGCAGCCAGTCCACTTGGCTTAGGAACTGGTCGAGGACCCACTGGACGTCCGAATGGGTGAGCTGGTGGGGAATGCTGAGCTTGGCTTGGTGGTAGAACTGACCAGGGCCCTCCGAGAGTTGGAAGGTGAGCCACATCTGGGCCTGGTAGGGTGTCGCCTTGATCGGGCGGATCAGCTCAGACTTGGAATCGTTCGATTGGCCTTCTGACGTACAAATAGGCGATAGCGAAGGGCTGGAACGTTTGATCACCAGTGTCAAGGCGGCCAAATCATCGCAGGCCAGGACGTTCTGCGAGTCAAGGGCGACCCCGAAACGTTGGCTGATACGGTGCTCCAGCTGGAGGAACAGGGCGGGTCTAGCCAGTACAGACACCCAGATATCCTCACCATGAGGAAGCCCATCCCCGGTGCCCAGGAGCAGGTCGGTACAAGTCACGGCGAGCCACCTACCCACTGTGCCTAAGGATGACCCCTGGCTCTCTGTGTCCGACACATGGAGGTATGCCTCACCTAGCTGAACAACGTCTCTCTCACTGGCGCCGGACAGGTGCGGGTAAGCCTCAAGTGAGATAAAAGCGGCAGGCACAAGGTCGGCAGGGAGGTTCACACCGGCCAGCAGAGGTCCGAATGACTCGCACGCTGTCTCGGGTGCTGAGGTGTGGGTTACGATGCGACCGCCGTGGATGCTGACGGAATAGGGCGCAGGCAGCCCTTGTTTGGCCAGGTAATGATCTAGGACAGCGAGAGGCAGCTGGACACCGTCTGCCGTGATAAGCCGCCCGGGGCAGTTCTGGGTCGGATCAGGGAGTGAATGGGAAACCTGGGTCATCGTGGTGTCCGCAGTCGCTCTCATGAGCTTGACTAGCATGGAGCTGACCTGCTGTACCAGTTGAATAATGTCCGCCTCACTGCAAAACATGCGCCCGTAGAAGCACTTGACGCCGACGGCATGCGGTCCGTCGACGAAATCCAGGGTGAGCGGGTACTCGGTAAACTCGTGCACCCGTACCAGCTCCAGGGTCATATCCCCGGCCTGGTGAGAACCCTGGGGGAAGTTCTCGAAGCCACCGAGCACATGGAATAGAGGGGAGGCCGGGGTTGGACTGCACCAGGCCTGGACCTTGGCAAGACTGGTGTGCTCGAAGGGGATCATCCCGGTGGCGTCGGCCTGGAGCTGCTGGAGCCATTGGCCGATGGGTTGGTCCGTCAGGCGGAACCGCAACGGGACGGTGTTGAGGCAGGGACCGACGACGTTGGCAATATCCGCCACGTCTAGGTTACGACCTGACACCACAAAGCCAATGACGAGGTCGTCCCGGTCCAGGTAGTGGGCCAAGACGAGGGCGTAGGCGGCCTTGAGGAGGGTCGAGAGGGTCACGCCAAATCGCTGGGCGACGTCATGTAGGCGTGACTTATCGACGTCGAGGGTACAGTGGTACTCGGCAAAGCCATGCTCACCCGTGAGCTCCGTACTAAGCATGGGTGCTGGCGTGGGCTGAACACCCCGTAAATACTCAGCCCAGAACGCACGCGCCTCGTCTTGGTCCTGGTTGGCCACCTGTTCGACCACGGTGTTAAATGAAGGTGAGGTCAGTTGGCCTGGCATGTCCGGAGAGGCGTACAGCTGGCCCAGGTCACGCAGCAACAGCGGGATCGACCAGCCGTCGACCAGGGCGTGGTGCATGGCCAGGACCAGCAGGTACTCGTTGGAACGCTCGGTGGGAAACACGTCCACCCGGACCATGGGCCTGGTCATGTCGAAGCCCAGGGCACGGTTCGCGTTGAAATAGTCGGTCAGGGAAGGCAGGGGTGCCTCGGCTAGACTCCAGGCCAGCGGTGCATGCTGTAGCACGACCTGGGCAAGTCCGTTGCCACGCGGTGCGACGGTCGGAATGAAGACGGTGCGCAGGACGCTGTGGCGCTGTGTTAAGCTGGCCAAAGCTTGCTGGAGCTGGCTGAGGACTACTTCGCCAGACAGGGTTATGGCGGCCTGGACCAGGTAGGCCGAGGGGTCCTGCAGCGTAGCAACGAGCAGACCGCCCTGCATGGGGGTACAGGGCAGGATGGCCGCTACGTCTGAAGCAGCCATGCCGCGTTCCTCCAGGTCGGCCAGAAGGGTGTCGAATTCCTGGGCGGTGGGCTGGAGTAGCGGCGCATCGAATCGAGTGAGCAGCGGCTGGACGGAAGCCGTTGGGGTGGCGGCCAGGTGCTCGAGGTCTTGACGCCACAGGTTGACCAGTTGCCCAGCCCATTGGGTCCCATACACCCGCGGATTGTACTCCATGACCAGGCGCAGCCGGTCCTGGTTGACGAGGGGCATGGGGTTGAGGTCGAAGATGATGTGTTCGTCGGGGGCAAAGTCGTGCAGGCCGAAGCGGTCATCCCACTCGATACCAACCGCACCACTGTCTGCGCCACCCGCGCCCGCATTGCCGAACCGACCAAAGTAGTTGAACTGGACGTCGAGGCGCTCGGGGGTTTTGGCCAGGAGCTTGGCCCGTTCAGCTGGGTCCGCCCCCGGCATGTGGCGGAGGAGGCTGTAGGGGAAACCACGCACGGGGATCTGCTGCATCGCCTCCTTGGTGTGATGCAGGGTGGCCAGGACCGAGCTGCCCAGGGGTACGTCCAGGACCAAGGGGTACAGGGCGGTGAACCAGCCCACGGTGCGACTCACATCCATGGCGTCCGACCAGGGCTCCCGACCGTGGCCCTCCATCACAAAGGAGACCTGGGTGGTACCCAACGCCTGGCAGTAGGCCCGGGCAAAGGTGGCCAGGAGCATGTCGCGCGGGGTGACCCGCCATTGTGGCGCCAACTGCAGCAGGAGCCGGGTGGTGAACTCCCGGTCGAATTCGTGGGATATGGATAGGCGGGCGGCGGTGGGCACTGGGTCAAGGACCTCTGGGGGAGGCAGGAGTTGGCGGTTATCCACCGTCATGCTCTGCGCGGGCCAGGCATCGGCAGTGAGGGTTTGGGTGTAGTCATCCAACTGGCTGCACCAGGTCTGGAAGGACAGGGTTTTGGGCGGCAGCTGACCCCCGGTGAGCAGGGTCTGCAGGTCCTCCATCAGGACGCGCCAGGAGACCAGGTCAACCAGGGCGTGGTGGATGGTCCAGAACAGACGGGCTGGCTCGGACTCAGTGCCAGCGTGGATCAGGCAGGCTGCCATGACGGGGCCGTCCCTGAGGTGCAGGCTGGACTGGACCTTCAAAATGAAGTCGGCATAGTCCACCTCGTTCACGGTGGCCTCGGCCATAGGGATGTGGCTGGGGATGGCCTCGGTAGTTGGGATGAACTGTTCCCACGCACCCACATCACTCAGCCTGAACCGAGCACGCAGGATGTCATGGTGGTTGGCCAGTTGGACTAGAGCGTGGCTAACCTGCCCGAGGGTAACCGACGGGTCCATACGTAGGGTGAAGGACTGGTTAAAGTGGTGGGGGTTGCGAAACGACAAACCGAGGAACCAGCGCTGAATCGGGGTCAGGTCGACACAGCCCTGGACCTGTTGCTGATTTTCCTCGGAGGTGGCCGTGGCCAGCGGGGTCAGTCGGGCGGCCAAGGCACGGAGCTGGCGGCATTCGTAGATGAGCGGCACGGTGGCCTTGTACCCGAGCTGCTGGCATTTGGATACGAGCAGGATGGCCGAGATGGAGTCGCCACCGATGCGAAAGAAGTCGTCGGTGGTCCCAATGTGGTCACCAGGGAGCTGCAGGATCTGGGCCCAGGCCTCACGTAATCTAAGCTCCAAAGCAGTAAATCCCTGGGGAACCGTGTGGGTGGGATTAGTAAGGGGCGCCGGGGCCCCATGCAGGGCTTTACGGTCGATTTTTCCTCTGGAGGTTACCGGCAGACAAGCCAGGGGGATAACTTGGTCAGGGATCATGAAGTTGGCTAGACGGCCACGGAGGTGGTCAAGCAAGGTCACGGTGTCCACCGACTCAGGCTCCACAAAGAGGACCAGGCGGTCCTTCTGCACAACAGCAACGGCGAGCCGAATAGCGAGAAAACTGCTTGCAGCGGTCTCGATCTCCTCGAGCTCGATACGGAATCCACGGAGTTTGACCTGGTGGTCCATGCGACCCAAAATATCGACGTGGCCATTGGGTAACCAGCGGGCTCGGTCACCCGTCTGGTACACGCGACCGGGGCCAAAGGGGTTGGCGATGAACTTTTGGGCGGTGAGTTTGGGTTGGTTAGAGTAGCCACGAGCCACGCCCAATCCACCAATAAGGAGTTGACCAGGGACGCCCACGGGGACCAAGTGCAGATCGTCGTCGACAATGTAGGCCAGGACATTGCGCAGGGGCCGACCTACGGTTATCATGTCGTCCACGTGAATGATTGTGCCAAAGCTGATCACAGTAGTCTCGGTGGGACCGTAGCCATTACCAACGCTGCAATGCGGGCTCCACGTGTTGACCAATCGTTGACTACAGGGCTCTCCACCGCAAAAGATGCCGCGAAGCAGTGGGAACTGCTCGGGGAGCAGCTTAGCTAGAAATGATGGCGTAACACTGGCAGTGTGGACACTCGAAAGATCGCCAAGCAGGTCTGGGCCAGGGAGGACCAGCGTTCCACCGTTGCATAGGGATTTCATGGTGGGCCACAGCATACCGTCGAAGCAAACGGACATGATTAAGAGATCACGCTGGCCTGTCCCATAGTAGCGGTCATATGTAGGATCCGCGGTAAGCGATACCAAACTGCCGTGCTCGACCATCACACCCTTGGGCTGCCCAGTAGTGCCCGATGTGTAGACGATATAAGCTAGGTCCGTAGGTTCAGAGTGGTGAGCAACGAACAGAAAGCCATCGTCTTTGGTGTCCGGAACGGCCTCGATTATATCTTTAAGTAGTAGCTGGGGGACAGTGAGGTTCCGGTAACGAACTTGGGTCTCACTACTTTCTAGGACCAGGGTAGCCTTGCTGTCCTCGATAATGTATCGAACACGTTCTTCGGGGTACTCGGGGTCAATGGGCACGTAGGCGGCGCCGGACTTGAGCACGGCGAATAGGGCTATAATAAACTTGATGGACTTGGGCAGGAGGAGGGCGATACGAACCTCGGGCCGGGCTCCATGGTCGCGGGTAAGCACCTGGGCCAGAGCTGAGGCCATCCGGTCAAACTCAGCGTAGGTGACGGTGCGGCCCTCGTGGTCCAGAGCGATACCGTCAGGGGTCCTACTCGCCCATTCACCGACCAGGAGGTGGACAGGGATATTGACTGCGTCAGGGTGACTGATGGTGCCGGCGAACTGCAGGAGGCGCTGGCGCTCGAGCCCATCTACCCAGGCCACATCGGCAATGGTTAAGTGTGCGAGCTGTTTGGGATGCACCATCGCCTCGGCCAATGCACGGACTACGACACTGAATTGGCGTCCGAGTTCCTGCGCCGCCGCCTCGGCCACCTGGGTACGATCAAAGGCCAGACGGACCTCTAGATTACCCGTGACCACCTGGCAGGAGATGACGAGGACGGCCCGAATCATCGTCGCCAACGTAGTAAGGGAGGCCTGTTCGACGCTGACACTAGACCTGTGGTTAGGGTCGAGACCCAATGGGTTGTACTCCCGAGACTGAGTAGACGAAAGGCTGGCGTAGCTAACTAGGACGGTGTTGAGCTGGCCCTGGTCGCTAGCCTGTACCGGCCACTCCTGATGATGCAAAGGGCGATCGGAAGAGGAGGTCAGGTGCCCGAGGGCTGAGGCAAGCTTGACACCAGGGTCAAGGCGCAGGCTACATACGGTGAGATTGTTGGCCGGGAGTTTAGGGTCCAGCAGCGGCGACGGGGCCTGGACATGGCCGAAAGCAACCTGTTCAGCACCGGTGTAGCGGGACAGGAGGATACCCCAGGCCACCTTGCAGAGTCTGTCGGGGTGGAGGTTGGTTGGCAGGGGAGTCACCACCGAAACCTGGCCGTAACCTGACTCAGAGTGAACGGGCTTGATCAGGGGAACGGCAGTAGTCGGGGGAGGGCCGTCCACATTGTCGACAGAGGCGGGACGGTTAGGATCGAGGAGAGCCAGCATGGTTACAAAGCGCAGGGAAAGGACAGTTCGACGAAGGGTGAGGCGTGCGTTGGTTGTGGTAGAAACAGAGTTGGCGATGGATAATCAAGCTGCGAGTGCAGCAGTCGGCGTAGAGATCCCTTATATCCCAGTCGTACTGAATAAGGGTGTGGGGAAGACATGTCCCAGGGTAAGCGATAGTCCAGGCTTTTAACGCAGCTAACCTGGAGGGCAAGGTCCAGACTACTGCCTGTCACTCTGAAGCGGCGACACCTTTGGCTAATATAATGCCCTCTATGGTATGGCCAGAGATCAAGTGTACTGTGCTCCTGGATAGAGGTTGCTGACTAACAATGTATCTACCTGTGCGTTGTATCCGTCACCCACCTGGTATGCTTCTCACAACTGCCCAGTAGAAAGCATTTTATATATACTGTACGACAATCAATTAATGTAGGTTTGGTACGTACAGGCATACCAGTGAGTGGTTCCATCGCATAGAGTGCGACGGAGGGGCTTGGGGGCTATTCTTCCGGGAGCGGACTTCCCTGCTGCCACCCTTGATCCCCGACCGCAATGCTCGGCAGGTTGCCCCAATCGCAGGGACAATCGTCTAACTCTCCTCAAGCAGAGGGGCAAGCAGAAAGGCCGGGAATAAACCCAGACCACTCTTTCACTCTCCAGTCCCCGCTTGTTCCCCTCTTGTGCATCTGTCTTCACGGATATCTATGTACCCCCTCCCACCCGTCTGGTTTCGGCCCCAGTTCAATCTTCTTTTTGACCACGTTAGTTCTCCCCAGTTAGGCACATATTGTTTAACCCAACCCAATAGAGTAAAGCGGGGGTGAAAGAAAAAAGGAAGATTGGTGCCCATCAATGGAAAGCGCGGTCGTGAGGTATGAAGTGTCGCCCATATACCATATTCAGGATTCCTAGCCTAGTCTTACCTATGCATACACTTCCATGGTTTTCATCCTTACCCCTGCGTGCTGCCCTCATCTCGGCCGCTAACCATGCAAATCATCCCACCATTACAATGAGGCTTTCCAAGAAAGGCTGTATGGGTCAGGGGGCTTCAAATCGATGTGTCATGTGTGTCCTATGAATTGGACGGATGGTGTAATGAAGGATGCGACCTGAGGCATGGGAGCCGATGAAGTGAGAATTGAGGGAGGGCCAATTAAAGAGAAGGCCAAGGTGAAAAGGTTGATTACTGATTATTCATTGGTTTTAAGTTCCCCAAGGCTAAGTGATCTGTATATAAAACAATGGCCATCACTTACAAGGAAACCACCAAAAGTTGTTACGCCTGCTTTAAACCGTGGCCTGCGCCAGTTGATAGCCTTTTCATTTCTGACAAGCTCTTTGCACGTCAATTGGATGAGTAGGCCATAGTTTACAGGCGATGTTCATTTTGAATTTATAATGTTAAGCACAATCCGTAGTAAAATGCATCATTTAATATGCTCCTAACATAATTGTGAAGCATACCATTCTACAAATAATAGTACACTTCTCTAAACCCACCAGCACAAACTATAGAAATGTTGAAAATGTACAACTGAAGGCGGGAGGAGGAGGAGGAGGAGGATGGTTTATTTAATGTTATTATAAACACTATGACTCCCAATGTGTTAGATGGAAGCCAATGTACTTCCAGCCTGAAAAGAAAAAAATCCGGTGGAGAAAAATGTGGTTCCAGTTGGCCATAGAGAGGAGAGACTCCAGTAGTGGGGCGGTGTTTTAGATGGTGGATAGAGACTACCGGCCTCTGCATCATGTCCGTATATGGTGGAGGGCCGCTGTTAGGATGACAAAATGGTGACGAGAGGGGAGGTGGTTGGGGTTAGTGGAGAATGCTAGACGTGTGGTTGCCTCCAGGGAGGGATAACCAGAGGGGTCCGGGGTGAGTAGGTAGCAATTGTGGCGGCAGTGGATTGCATGTGTGGACGTCAGGCGGACCTGGCACTGAGTATGTTGTAGGTGTGGGCCAAACATAGAGCCTACTGGGCAGGCCAATATTAGGCGTTGTGGGGCCTTGGCAAGCTGGCAGATGAGATGGCCCTGTGGCCATTAGGCTATGCAGGTGGCAGTGGGGTTTGCGTGGCTTATGGCCTCTGTGGTGATTGGGAACCACCACATTAGATTTTCTCAAGGTAAAGTCCAAGTCTACTATTTCAGAACCATAAATTCTGTGATAGTAGAATAGCCTTTTGGGTATGGTATTAGACTTGGGCCTAATATCAGTACAGTAGGCAAGACCCCCAAGGGGTGGTTTTATTGCAATATGTGCAAGATAGATAAAAGTATTGTAAAGCCATTAGTAGCTAGGTTTTTGGGCTTATATAGCTGGGAAATGTGTGGAGGGTTGGGTCTTGGTAGTTAGTCCTAAAGGGTTTTTGGTACATTTGCCATGGCCAGTCTTTGGCTCTAAGGGAGTGGTGGCTGTTCCTGTATGGTGCCAAGGTGTCTTGCAGGGTTTTGTGGAACATTGGCTTTTGGATACAACCACCTCAGGACATTATTACAGGTGCCTCAAATTATTGTGAGGATTTCTAAGTCAAATTAGTTTAATTCAATAAAGCTTCCACCACTCTGTACCACTTGGCGAGCTCTTTCTATCCATCTATCAAAACAGGATCTATAGTCATTTGGCTGGAGCCTGGCTAACTGCAATTGCCAGGCGTCCACGGCCGCCTCCACTGTGCTGAACTTCTTGCCCCTCAGCCGCTGTTTGATATTCCTGAACAGCCAGAAGTCGCAGGGGGCCAGATCAGGACTGTAAGGAGGGGCTGGCAGAAGTTTGAGTTTAGAGTTGGAAATGTAGGCCTGGGTAGCTGCAGCACAATGCAGTGGTGCATTATCATGGTGAAGCCGCAGGGGGTGATGGTCCAGACTTCCACGTGCCTCCACCCAGGCCTGGACCATGGGCTTCAGCCCGTACTCTACATAGAGTTTGGCGGAGACCTTGACACCTGGGGGCATGACGCTCAGGTGTAATAGGCCACGCCTGGTGAAATAAATGGTCAACATCACCTTGGGTGTGGTACAACCTTGGCGGGTCTCAGTTGGGATAGGGCCACCTTTAGGGCACCGCCTCCGGCAATTGGAGCCAGTAGGAGAATCATAAAGGTACACCCAAGTCTTGTCACCTGTGACAATGGAGTCCAGTAGGTAGTCATTGGCCCCATCAAATTTCTCCAGGAACTCAGTGGCAAAATGTACCCGCTTGTGGCACTGGTTGTCGGTGAGGTTGTGGGGGATCCAGCAATTGAAATAGCTGTGCAACCCCATGTCCCTGCGCAGGACATTGTGTATGGTACTAGGGGAAGTGTGGCAGGCCCAGGCCAACTGCTCAACAGTAAGTCGAGGGTCTTCCCCCAGCCACCTCAGGATTACGTCCCCATAATATGCACCAATGTCATCTGATGGGCGGCCAGAATGAGGGTCATCTGCAAAAGAGCAGTGACCTGTGCAAAAGCAAGCCAGCCACCTGTAGATGGTGGAGTGGCTAGGGGCAGCTGAGCCCAGCTTGGATGTCAAAACGTTAAAAACATCATCTGCCTTGCGGTCCTCCAGATAGTAATTATAAATGAGGACCCGCACATCACGCCTGGTAAACTCGGGTGGAGTGGGGGAGGGGGTTTGAGAAGTAGACATGATGGACGGTTAAAAAAGCAAGCTGTGAAGTCAAAAATGGTTTAATCCTGGAGTGGTTTATACCAATCAACTCAGCATCATTGACTCTCTTAGGTTTCATCTGAAACACTGCGATCTGAGGCCTCCCACTCAAAAACCTCACAATTATTTGAGGCACCTGTATTATTAAAGCCAGTATATTTTTCTACATTTTACAGAGATTTTTTGGGCATATTAATTGATGCCTTCTACTGCGTAAAGAGCTTAACACTGTAAATACCAACTAAGTGCAACCTAAATCAAAGATCCCCACCCCCAAATCATGCACGTTACATTTGTCAGTAATGAAGGGACTATTGAATGGTTTAAGTCACGGTTGACAGTAGGCATCACACTTTTTGACAATTCCCTTGTAAGCCTGGTGCACACCATTATTGTGGAGCAGACAGTGACTCTGTCTCTTGAAGGTATCTAACAGGTGCATTTGGAACCCAAAGTGGCAATAATGTATAGAAGACCTTTGAGGTAAAGTACTCAGCCAAGGGGGAAAGGCCCAGTGGTATACAGCAATGTAGATCCTTTCCCTGAACAATCATATATACCAAGCCCGTAGTAATACCCAGGGGCTTGATACTTAATTTCTTTATTGTAGAGTTGTATTATTTATTGTTTTATCTTTGCTACAGTGGCACATGCTGCCCAATCCCATACTATTCAGATTAATACCTTAAAAGTTCACCTACCATTCTGGTAAACCCACCTACTTATATTCATTATTGCTGCCGGGTACCAGACAGTCGGCGTAAACCACCCGGCTGCCACTGGGCACTAGTTCCTGCTCCCCCCTCCACCTCCCCAAGTCTAGCCGGCATTATAGACCCTAGCACCACAGTATAGGCAGGATCCAAAGGGAAGATGCTGCACAGCAGACATTTATTTTATGTGGGGGCCCAAATTGATGGGCCCAATGCAGGAGTTCAGTGTAGCACGTCCACAGGCCAGTGCACCCCCCTCAATAGAGTTGAATGGGACTCCTTAGCTTTTTACCGCAGGCTAGCAAGCGGCCGCCAAATAGTGGCCGTTGAATGTATCCAGTTAGTGGACTCTCTTGGGGGCTACTTCTACTGCTTAGTATCAAAAACTGAACCAAAGTAAGTGTGGTGTGGGCCCTGAGTTGGCCTACCACAGGTAGAGTAGATGGGAGCTCCCGCAACGGGAGTGCAGGGTATTGAAGAGGAGTGGAAAAGGGAACACTGACATGGTTGCTGCCCGATGTGGCCAGCACGTAGAGGGGAAGCCTGAACACCTACCCCTCTTGTTGCGTCTGCCATGTTCTGCGCTGAGCGGCTGAACACTGGGGCTGGTGGTTACGCAGTGGCTCGCCATGTGGTACGAAGTACCTTAGAGAGGCGTCTATGTGGAAATGCAAGCCATTGGCTGTTCGGCATACACTGGTATAAATTGGTATGGGCAATAGAGCAGAGAGTTACATAGCCAGGAAATTGTGTCGGTAGGGGGGGGGCTGGGGTGGATGTCCGCAAGCCTGATCTTATGTGTTCGGCGACCCTGGACAGGCCCTACGGGATTGGATATCGCTGGCCAAACCACGGCCCTAGACTGCCGCACCCTTGTCACTGGTGGAGGCAGGAAAAGCCGGCAAGCATTTGAGATGATAACCGCCGAGTAGCACCCATAATCCCGCCTACCGTTCCCGCTCTACTTCACAAGGTATAGACAATAAAGCGATGCCGACCCTGCCGAAGCGGGAACCGGGAATTCTCAACGCCCCCTATTCCATTGGCGTTTATTCCGTTACGTTTTACTTTATCCCTTTGTCTTTTTGCTCCTTTATTCCCTCTTTACTGCCCATTTCCCTCTACCCTTTCGTTCCCAGACTCTTTGGCATTGGGTCCTTTACTCCCCCATGCTAATTTTAGTGAAGTGTACTCGGTACATAGTAGCAGGGGACCGGTATAACTGGTCGGCCGGGTATCTCCGGCAAGAGAACATGAGTCAAAGAGAGGCAAAAAAAAAGGAGAAGCGTTAGGGGAGTAAGGGCGATTTGATATCTCACGCTCGTCATCAGCGCGTACCTTTGTGAGGGGGTGTGTAGCCCGAGGGGAGAAGCAACTAGAAAAAGGCCGAGGGTGGGTCGTAGGCAAGCAGGGCAGTTAGAAATAAAGGAACAGCATTTATTACACATTTGACGAATCCGCTGTTTATGGCAAATTCGCCGTTTTTCAATAAGTGTAGTTTATAAGAGATGATGCAAAACTGTTTGGCGTAGCTAGAGGCGTTTAAGTTGGAGACTTTTCTCGTGGGGGTTAAGATCCAAGTCCAGTCGAGTCCTCTTTCAAAGTCTGAAGGCCGCCGCCTGCCTTATTCTCAAAGAGTAGGGGTAAGAGGTGATGGAAGTTGGCACATTTCATCGAGAAGCCTGGGTCGGAAGGGAGGCAGCTTTCTTTGACTGGGAGGCTTCATGGGGGGGGCGCCTCGGTTACACCTTCATGCTGGACCAATACATTGTAATGCGCAAACGGAGAAAGGCCACAGGGCCCAGTGCACAGCATCGGACTGCACTGGCTTGCGGTTGTGAAACAAAGAACTCCTCCAGAGTGCCCGTTGACGTAGGGCCCTCCATATAAAAACTATCCGTCGTGCGGCCGCTTCCCTTGGGGCCCTGGCTATCCCAATGGATTGCGTACGGGCCTGGCCCCACGGTGGCAAGCCTTCTCCCACTAGACTCGCCAGCCCGAGGCCCTTCAAACATAGTCCATACTGGCTGCTAAAATGATGCAAGGCGGAAAGGGAAGGCGATATATTCAAAGGGTTGGACCAATGGCGCCCTTGGTGCACAGGCGAAACGGGACCCACCAAGCGGACGGCAGGGGAGCACAAGTGGTGGCAGCCGACCAACCCTTCAACCCGACCCTATCGGCCAGAGTCGACGTCCTCGACACTACCTCGCCCTTGTCAACGCATTCCCTCAATTGGTCCCCCCAGTGGTCTTATACAAGCGTTGGACCAATCTCCCAGTTTAGTCCCCCACCCATCGACAACCGCACTAGTTAATTCTGCTTGCCCATCCTACCTCTTGTCTGACACTCGCCCCCCTGCAACTCTAGCGTCTCGGTAGGCTGTTTTGGTTTCTAATCTGCCCACCACGCCCGCCCATTACATCAGCATGTAGTCCGCATTTTTCTTTGCCATTGGAGTCCTAGTGCTGCAGCAGTCCCGTGCTGCAGGCCAAGTCAACAACGGGGTGCCGTCGAGTACCAAGGAGTTGCCTAATGAAATTGTAAAACATAACCCGATGCTCAAACAGCTCCAGTATAACCAACTCCTGATCAGACACGGGCTCATTCCGTCGGAATATGATCAAGTAAAAGCCCCGGAGAGAGTAAGCTATACCAGTGCTTGATGCTTCCCCATTGCTCAGGGTGACTGGAAGCACGCCTCTCCCCTCCCTGCTGCGGATTTAATCCACATCAGTAGCCCGATTTCTATCCCACTAGGTGGTAGCTCCCACGGAAGCCAAACGGGACGGTTGAACGGCATGCCTGATATCTCCGGACTAACCGGCACCTTCCATCCTTTACTTTGTAACTTTCTTCACAACCTCCAGATGACCGGCTCTCAGGGATTGACCCCGTTTCAGGATGACCTCGAGGATAATGCCGAACCGCGGAACCAGCGCAATGGCGAGGAAGACGTCCAGGAGGCCGAGATCATCAGCCTAACCAGGGAATTTGTCAAAAAGACCAAGCCGCGTTACGAGGAGGGCGTCAATGTTGAAAAAGAGATCAAGGAATTTTTCCAGGCGGCCGGGGAAGCTAACCAAACGGCCGGGGAAGTCAACCAGGTGAACAAGGGTTTATACCTGAAGGCCATAGAATTCGCCAAGGACGGTAAGGATCTTTTCCGAAGGTTAGGACAAGTTGAGCTGAATATTATAGGTGCTAAAATGGCAGCCAAAAAGTTTTTAAGCCCGCTTCAAAGTACCGACACAGCGCGTAATGAAGCTATACGTGTGCGGGATGCTTGTAAGCGGGCGGTCAAGGAAGCTACTAAGCGCACTGCCCAGGTGACCGAGGAAGTTAGACTGGCGGAAGAGGCATACTTTCAGGCCAAGAAGATTGTTGAACAGGCTGAGGAGGCTTATAATAATGCAAATGAGGCTTACAACCAGGCGTCCAGGGAACGTAATCTGAAACTAGATGATTATAACGACGAACAAGGGGCTATTGAGGACGATTTAGTGATGTGGATCGAGCGGTTTTTTGATGAGGCCAGTGAACTTATCGATGGGCCCGAGAGAGCTAACCCGATGGCCTAGTTCCAATCGAGTTGACCCGCGTTTTTTTGACACCAACGACCATACGCCGGCCCCACCCGGCCCAGAATTCCGTCGGGAACGTAGCCAAGGTTAGGACCACTCGATCCTCCGTAACAAGTGCTTTGACGACACGGCTCGCAGCGAGGACACCCGAGCAATTATGGCGCAGGAGGAGGCGACCAAATCGTATCCGGACGGAGGGCTGTTGGCGACTCAGCATGTCCAGCCAACAGCGGAAGGGTCAGCCATGCCCGCCCACCCTCCGGTAGCACTAACGAGAACATCTGGCACCCTCCCCCCAGGCGGCGATCAACATCGTTTTATCGTTGTATTTCTGTATTAAAGGATTAAATTGTGACCATCCTCAGCGACTCCTGAGTTTTGCAACAGATAAATGCACCTTTCCCAGTTATACCAGCTCGCCCCTACTTTGAATACCTGGCCCACTCACCACATTTCATCACAATATGGCCCATCGCTAAACCCTTCTTGAAGACCCTCATATATAATGGCCTATTTGAGTAGCTCTGCGGTTATAACGTCACTCGGCTCGGCAACGTGTATAGCGGATTTGATGAGCCCAGAAGCCTACCCTACCCGCTCCAGCCCGAGACGGATATAGGGGTATCCGCGTTGTGCAGCCGGGTACCGTTGATGACTACAAAATTATCGTGGATAGAATCGGCGTCTTCTGGGGCGCATTTTTACGCCTCCTACTAAAAATCCCCAGTGACTTCCGCCCGGAACTGCACCGGCTCCAGCAGGCCGCCCACACCACCAAGCTCCGTGACAATGCGAATCCCAGTATTTCTGACCATCCGACGCTGCTCTTCCCCCTAACCCTGATCACCGGTAGCGTTCGTCAGTTGATCGAGCGGCGGAAGTCCATCACCAGTCCCCTCGGGAATTACAGGATAGCCAACATGCTGTACAGGGGTTCATCCATTCTATCCAAGCACCTCCACTTCAGTGAGAAGTCCAAGTGCGCAAGAAAATATACTTCTGTCTTATTCAAAGGACACGATAGCGGAACACCTTTTTTCCGCAGATCTACGCAGCAGGGAAGCCTCTAGAGATGCGGACATTTCAAGATACCAATGAGTACCTCGATGATAGCCTCGCCGACTTGTTTGGTAGGTCTGTAGCGGTTGCGTTCGCAGCTTTGGACAAGTTCAACCATCTTAAATTGTACTATGGTATGGGGCTCTCTCTTTCTCTCAACGGTGAGGTCATTTCTTATGTCCATTGGAGAACCTGCCTGAAAATTGCCGTCCTTGTGGCGGACTGTCCCGGCAAGGACAATTTCATCAATGGCACCCTTAAGTGGAGAGTAGATAATCTTCCTGATCCTGACGCTGCCTGGCTGAGAGAACATGGCAAGTGTTCGGGCTGGACGCCGCGCACTCACTTTCTGCAGGGAATCGCCAAAGTTCGTGAATCTGGTCCTCAATTCAAGTGCAGTTTCTTCAACGACTTCCCAGTGTTCCTTGGCGAGGATAACGAGTCGTAGTTTATGACCTTCGATCCTATGGGGACGACTGAGCCAGTCCCATACCAATGAATGCACCCTGGGTATGAGATTTCTTTTCTTTCTTGTTGATTTCGTTTTGTTTATTAAATACGCCCCCCTTGCGTTCGTCTACCTCCGTTGCTGCCATTGGAATGTGCAGTCACCCCTAAACCAGCCATACACCTTTGTACATTTTTGACGTTTCGAACAACCGCCATGCTGACTAGTACACGCTATGACATGGTACCCGTGGACTGCCTTGATTGCACAGTATGGCCATCAGAAAGCGCTCTGTACAACCGGTATGTGGGTGGGGCACCAGGCGTGTTTCAGCGAGCCCACACCAGGGAATGGAGCTTCTAACGACGGGAGCCTGGACCTAGCCAACGTCATGGAAGGGGAGGGGGTATTTTGTGGTTTCCATACCCAATTGCCTAGTACGTCGCGGCCTCTTCTAGTTTGCTCCGGAAGAAAGGTCATCTCAGCAACCTAGTAGACAGTATCTCCTACGAATGACGTTGTAAGCCACCACGAGTAATCACAGGTGGAGTACCACCTGGATAACCCAAGTGTGCTGAATTATCTCTCCCCTCCTCTTCCCTGCTTGCACTTTCTCTCTCTCTCGCTCTCTCCGTCTTATGTGGGCCGCCTGTGTGGTCCGTGGCGGTTTAGAGTGCTACTAGCCCAACGGGAAGGCAGTGTAGGTTTGAATGAATATTGAACGGTGCTCCTTGCGGAGTGCGAGAATGTCGGCACGGGTGATGGGTTCAGTTGCTTAGTGGTGTCCCATCTTCTTGCTGGTGTTATATGAGAGACGAACACTAAAGAGAGCCAGCAACCTTAGAAGCTTTATTTGCGGTTCCTGGCATGGCAGTAGTAGGTCGGAAACCAGCGGGTGGTCAATACGGTCAATAAAATATTCGACGATAACGATAAATTGGTTTAGGCGTCCTTTAGTCGGCTTATATAGCCGGCGGAGCTTGTGGACGTGGACTAAGGTGTTACCCTAGTCATAGGTTTGGAGTCGCGCAATGGAAGGCGGATAGGACTCGTTCGGGTGCAAGGTAAGAAGAACAGTCCTGCAATTATATTCCCATTAGGTGCGGAGTATATCGGAGGTTTTTCTGCTTCATTATTGCCCCTTCACCCGGACAATGCCGCTCCAATAGAACATCACCCTGGAGAAATCAGCACGTGCCTGCCTGCAGTAGGAGAAAACTGAACAAAAATATCTCTTGGAAAGATGGTACGTATTGCTGTAACCCAGCAGATGAGTATGCGGGCATGCTCTACTTGTAGAGACCAACGACACGGTGCTATTTATATGGCCAAATGGATCGTAATTATCTGAGCCCCTCCCGTCAGTCAGCAGTCAGCGCAAGGGTAGAGGCAGAAAGCGATTAATGGAGGCCGTCGTAAGAATAAGGAAGCATCATGCAGTCAAAAAGTGGTCGAGGTTGAGGGTACGGAAGGAAGGAAGGTAGCAGCGGTGAAACAGCAATGGAAGGAAGTGGCCAAATGTAAGCAAGGTTGGCCAAATTAACGAGGGGCGCCATTGAGCAGGCGTAGCCTAGCGACACGGGTGAGGGATGCGATACAGCAGACAATACGGATAAGGGAGTGCTGCTACTCGCTTGGTGCAGTAGGGCACCATAATTGGCTGGCGAGGTGAGCAGAGGTATTGTGTAATAGCATGCAGGAGTTAGGTCGACATTGCATCCAGGGTGGACGGTAGAAGATTTTTCCCGGCTGGGGCATCTGGGCGACATGCGCTTACGGCACTGGTGCGACCTGGTCTGCTGGTGGCTTGACCTCATTCTGGAATCATTGATATTGATGACTTCCGTAGCCGGCGTATTTCGCCGTTACAGGCCTGCTCGCCAGCCTGGGCATTATCATCTTGCTATACTTTACACTGCCGGAGCTATTGCCCTGTAAGGC
>JANBPT010000652.1:0-27058 GCA_027575765.1 Tieghemiomyces parasiticus
GGTAAGACCCAATTGAGAAAAGAAGCCTGCATCAGCACGGAAGGCTGGCATCTACGATGGCAGCTGCGGAAAGAAGGATGGTAAGGATGGAATACAGCCAGGTGCTAGACATTGTTCTGGGGTTTAAGAGGAGGAGTCAAATGAAAAAACTTTTCCGGTTCAGACTTGGGCTTATTAGCCGGCGCATTCGACTTGAGTGCCGCCTTAGGGTTGGTCGATCCACCCCCGGGGGAATTTTGAGTTTTGACCTGCTGGTTAGTCTTAGTCGACTTATTCAGCTGGGGCTTGGCTTGGGCTGTATGGGAGTTGAAGGGACTCTTGGCGGATGCCACGGGAGGGGGCAACTTAAAGGGCTTTATCGATTCAGACTTGGGATTATTAGCCGGCGCATTCGACTTGAGTGCCGCCTTAGGGTTGGTCGATCCACCCCCGGGGGAATTTTGAGTTTTGACCTGCTGGTTAGTCTTAGTCGACTTATTCAGCTGGGGCTTGGCTTGGGCTGTATGGGAGTTGAAGGGACTCTTGGTGGGTCCAAGATAACGGGACACATGAAAAAACTTTTCCGGTTCAGACTTTGGGGGGGCGGCATTGGCGGTGGAGACTAGGGCACAGGCGGCCAGAGCGGTGATTACAACAGTGCGGGTGATATGCATTGTGGAACTGGTTGTGAAGTTTGTAGAGAAGGGGTGGTGGTGATGGTGGTGAAGGAAAGTGCAAATGCGGGAGAGTAGTGGACAGTGCGATGATGAAGCTGAAAGGGTTGGAAGCTGATAATGATACATTGAGTGGGTTAACCAGTGGCTATTTATATGTAAAATGACCATCGGGAATCGAAGCGCTGCCAGTTGTGCCCATACCCATCTTTCACCCTCGGTAGCCGCCAAGGATAGCTGTAGTGAGGTGCTTTGGTGTGGCTACCATGCCCTCATTTACCCCAACGACGCTTATATCACAGGGTGACGAATGTTGCACGTACTAATGTCAACATAGATTACAGTCTTTGTTTCTTAGATGCTGGCTACCACCTCAACTCGTATTGCGCGGAGGAGTGGTAGAGGAGGACCAGGAATGAGAAGTGAATGAAGCGGAGTCCCCTTTGTGGGACCACCGCCTTTATTTCCCCAACAAATAGTCAGTTAAATATAGGGCCGGTCGGCCTTTCAGACCGCCCTTCTCTCTTTTTTTTTCGTCAGGGTCTTCCATCCTCACCGCTCACCTCTTACCTGCACTCTCCCTTCCTGCGCGCGGGTATTCCGTTCTCGTCCCTTTCGATTGATTTCCCTCTTCATCGTCATATCCCCTCGACTATTGTTTCTGGGCCTTTACCATCATGTACCGAAGTTATTCCAAGGTTGTCATGCTGGCAACAATGACCTTGTCTGCTTTCACGATGTTCACTCTGGATGAGACAACTGTAGTACAGAGATGGGAGGTGGAAGATGTTAATGTAGCAGTGCTTTAAACGCTGTAACTCTCGTATCGGGGAGGGGAAGGCTAACAAAGCAGTCATCCGGCAGTGAGCATTAGTGATATTCTTGGGAGAGAACATTTCCAAATTCTAGATATTCCCATCTAAACTATTTTTTTCAACCCATAGAAGAGGGAAGCACTGCATCGGCATTTGCCTGCTCAACTAAAACGAAACACCGTAAAGCTCATGAGGGTAGAGGATGAAAAAACTGTTAATCTAACGTTGCGTTAAACGCTGCGACTCTTCATGAATGTGGAGAAAGATAGTTGATTTGCCGCTCTTATAGATGAAAATCCTTTATGATCGGACCGGACAAAGAAATTTTCCTCCTCCAATTGATTAATCCCGCTTCCGGTTGAACCGAGCGTCATCGGTAGACGGCCGTCCTCAAGGTCGATTTTTCGTCCTACAAGCTGAGAGGCTACACCGTGTTGAGGGCGCTCTCAAATTGACAATGGACCACCACACTCAATCCTTCCCCTCTTCAAGCGTAATATATAGATAAGTGTTGGGCACCCGTGACTAAAGAGGACTCATCATCAGCTCTCCTGTCCATTAGTATCCATTCAACTTGAATATCCCACCCTTGGGTTTGCATGCGATTGGGATATATTTCCTTGATACT
Organism: Tieghemiomyces parasiticus; assembly: GCA_027575765.1. NCBI lineage: Eukaryota > Fungi > Kickxellomycota > Dimargaritomycetes > Dimargaritales > Dimargaritaceae > Tieghemiomyces > Tieghemiomyces parasiticus. Next base: position 2,097 of record JANBPT010000652.1, read on the forward strand.
CTTGCATCTACGACTGTTGTCACCACAGGTCCTCCATGCCGTGACCAGTGGGTGGATTACATAGGTACACTAAAGTCCCATCACCGGTGACGATGGATTACAGCGGGAAGTCACTGGCTCTGTCAAACGTTTCTAATAACTCAGTAACAGAACGTACCCATTTGGTGGTGCTGGCCATCGGTGAGGTTGTAGGGGTCCCGGCGGTTGGGGTGGCTACACAGCCCCAGGTCCCTGTGTAGAAATCTTTTTATGATACTAGGGAACATGTGACAGGCGTGGGCTGGTTGGTTAGCAGTACATCTAGGGTCATCATTCAGATATTTGAGGAGCATGCCCCTATAAACCCCACCAATGTCATCTGGTAGACGGTCAGAATGAGGGTCGTCTTCAAAAGAATGGTGGCCTCTGTGAAAGTGAGCTAGTCACTTGTAGATGGTGGAGCGGCTAAGGGCAGCTGGGCCCAGCTAAGCCAATACATTTAGAATATCATCTGCCTTACAGTCTTCTAGTTATAAACTAAAAATAAGGACCGGTAACATCTTGTCTGGTTAATTTGGGCAAAGTGGGGGGGACTTTAAAAGTAAACATGATGAATGGTTAAAGAGGCAAGTTGTGAAGTGGGAAATGGTTCAATCCTGGAATGGTTTATACCAATCGACTTGTCGTCATTGATTCTCCTAGGTTTTATCTGAAACACAGCAAGCTGAAACCTCCAGCTTAAAATTCTGCAAAATTATTGAGTCCCCTATACTGTTGTTTAATTTGTCTCAACCATCTTGCCTTGCTGATTAGTGTATTTGCAATGGGTTGCCTTCAAGTAGCTGTATTAGTCGATTCGAGATGGCTTGATGGTGGGCGTTTCCTTGGGAGTAGGATCTATATCACGTGGGTGGTAAGGCACGGTTAAACTCCACACCCTGGTCATATATTGGCACTCAGGCTGTGGCGCCCATGAACCGCCCTAGGTTAATGGAGGCAAATTCCGCCCTATATCTCTGACACCTACATGCCACTCTGCAACCGGTTACCGAGCTTTGCCATTGTGTTGCCCATAAATCGGGGTATGGTACCAACTGGACAAGTAGACAGGTAGAGAAGGCTTATTTTCAAGGAAAGGCAAGTAAGAGTCACCCGTAGATACTGAGTGCTACACACTATCAAGCAATACAAGAGTAATGAAGATAACGAAAACGGAGATCGAGTTCATTGAGATGAATTTGGTGGTTCATATAGCAAGTTTAGACTGTGAGGGGGTTCATGGTTTGGAGGTACTTCCGGATGACCTACGGGTTCGTAAATTCACGTTCTTAGTGTGACTTCGAACGGAGATGCAAGGAAAAGTCTGACAACTGGGCAGCTGGTTTACAGGGAGGCGTGTAATTGTCAGGGAGACCAGTTGGCGGCAACTTGCACTAGCCTAGTGTGGTTTTTGTGCACCACATTCAGTCGAGTCACTTTAGGAGCCTGTTATGACGGTTGGATAGAACGAACTCACCGAGTTGTACGAAATGATAATAATTATTACACACCACAATATACTTTTTTTAAAACGTCTCAAAATATATGGAGCCATCTATCTATTACCACTACTCTACATCGGATTTCAACTAAGAAGCGTTCATTCGCTCGATTGGAGACTGTGTGTGGCTTTTTGTTTAAAATTACACGGTGTGGGGTACCACCAAAAGAAAGGGAAGAGAGTATACAATATATATGTACGAACCGTGTATTAGAACAAAAGTAACTCGATATTAAGAATGCAATACGAAGGACCCAAAAGCTAGGAGAAATGAAATTGACATGCGGAGAAATAAAATAAAAAACAAAACGAGATAGAATGGGCTAAACGATATAGTCTGCATTAAGGGGACGGAAATGATAGAGTGGTATCTGGGGGGGGAGTGAAGGGAGGGCGTAAGAGGCGAGGGGCTAAGAGTGTAACAAGGGGAAACAGAAAGGATAGATGAGGAGGGGAATGGAGGAGGATAAAAGGCTGACCAAAAGTCACGTCAATAACCTGGGGTCGGCGGGCTTCGTTGTACCTCATATTATCGGGTGTCGGAGGTATGTGTGGTGGCCGCATCCAACCCACCTCGGGTTAGAACCTTGTTAACATAATCCTCAACAAACGCGCGGACCTTGGTTTTCTTGGCGACAGTCATATTGATGACCTTATCGAATGTAAAAGAGGGCGACCGATACTCCTTCTCCAGCAGAATCTGGACAATTTTGCGCGCCATGCGCTTAAATTCGTCGCGCTCCACACGGTCCTTAAACTTGCTAAGAAATTTGGTCACCATGGCTGCCACCGCTTCCTTGGCTGCTAGCTCTTTCTCCAGAGTTTTTGGGCTGCTATTGCTATTAGGAGGGCGCGGGGTGGGTAGGGCTGAGGATGAAGTGGTTGACCTGGAGGCGCTCGGAGTGGTGGTTGCGGCGAGTGGGTCGGACTTGAGCTTGCTACCAGGGGTAGTGGGCGAGTGGTCGGAAGCTGGTCGGTTCTTGCGGGCGGCGCGGTCGGCCTGGGTGCCGCGGGCGCTGCGGTCCTTTGACTTGGTAGTCGCAGCCGAGGTCGGAGTGGTCTGGGACAAACCGCTTGCCACCTGGGCGGCGTTCTTGATCAGGGCGTCCAATTTGGCCCGGGACACACCCTCGGCGGTCAAATCACTCTCGGGTCGGTCCCACTGGGTGGCCCCCGTGCCGGTGTGATAGTAGTATTCTCGGCCGTCCGGGGCCGTGGCCGTCCGCCATTCTAATGGTAGATCCTGGCAGCTGCCATGATTGCCGCCATCAGTGCTGGAAGATATCCGTCGGTTCGGTGGGAGTCCTGTGCGCTTGACATCATTCGGAGATGGTGTGTTCGACGGTGACGTGGCCCGGCGCTCGGGGGCTGGTGATCGTGTGTCACTGCCCCAGTCCATGGTTCTCCGGTCGCTGCCGTATGTGGGACGCCCAGCCTCGCCGCGGTAGCTGTCGTAGCCGCCGGAGCGCAAGAGAGACGATTCGGACTTAATGCGGTCTAATTGTACCCTGTGGTAGGGCGAGCCGAGCGCGGACCGTGGACGTGCAAACCGATGGTAGTCGGAGTCGGGGGCCGGGCGACGTTTTTCACCTCGGCCGATGCTACCACTGCCCCCGCTCCGCCGAAAGTCCGTCGGATCGTAGGAGTAGGCCGTGTCGTCGCCATCATGGTCATCCCACCCTTCGTGCTTGCGTTTAGGCGACGTTAGGCGGGCTCCGGCCGGACCCAGCGGGGAACGGAGGTCCGTGGCGGGGCTTGTACCGGGAGCGGGGCTGGGACCGCTCGATTCTGTCCGGGCGATTTTGACCTTGGGGATCCGGTAAACCGTCTCTAAACTTTGCCACCGGGTCAGCAGTTCCTGGCAGAGTTCGGCCACCGTCGCGTCGTCGTTTTGCTGCCGCACAGTTTCCAGCTGATCGGTCAGGCGGTGGTCATCGATGGTGTTGCGCTTGGCGATGGGCAGCCGGGCCAAACACCGCAGGATTTCGACACAGATCTTGTCGTCCGTCGTGTACTCGGTAAGCAGCGATTTCAGCAGCGGTACGCCGTGCATGCGCACGAACTTACGCAGGTAAGCCGACTCGTCCGTCTCCTGCAGCTTGGAGAGGAGTTTGAGAACAAGATTGGGCTTACCGGCCGCCTCCATCATTACCTTGACAAACTTGACAACGTCCTCGGGGCTGTTTAGGCCGCGACCCGGGTAGGCGGTGGCAACGGGGGCCGCTGGGTCGTGATACTCCTCGTCATCCTCGTGAACTTTGGCCTTCTGCCGTGACGATACCTCCTGAAACTCCATCTCTTCATCCAGGTTGAACTCGCCAGTCCCGGGGTCGCCGAACTGGGGCTCCTTCATGACACCAATGTAACCTTTGCAATTGGGTTCCCCGCAAAAGCAGCGCTGTGGGTCGGCCCCGTAGCGCACGAATTTGTAGTCGAAGGTCAGCTCAGTGCCTTTGGGCACAGGCTTGGTAGTGAAGATGCCCATGCGGAACCGCGACCCGACCACCCACTTCTGTACCTCGCAGTTGGGGGCACAGCTGTGGTTGACGAAGCGAGCGATACATCCCCGGCGGGTGGCGTCGATGACCTCGTCGTTGCGGATGCTCATGAAGTAATGATGCTCAATGTTTTCCTGCTCGTACACCTGGGTGCGCTTCATGAACTGGGACTTGGACACAACCTCGCCAATGTACTCACGGACGAATTGCCCGCGAGGTAAGTCGGCGGCAGCGGCCAGGCCAAACCCTTTCAACCGGGTCTTGACGAGCTTGACGTCGGCATAGGCCTTTTTTTGGAATCTGGGAACGGGAAAGTTGCGAGGGTACAGGCGGAGAGTGGGAAGGCAGGTCCTCAAGTGAGTCAGTTGGTCAATAGATGGTCGAGTAAAACGATGACATGGCAAGCCGTTTGGGGCCAGGCCCGTGTCCCTCACGCATCCCATGAAACCTCGGAATGATGTGGTCCGCTAAAATGACTTACCTTCGGTTCTGGCAGAAATTTGCTACAGGACAAGAATTTCGCTTGCACTCAATGTACAAAATACGATTGATGCAGTCTGAATTCTCCCCGCAGGCGTATGACACATCGTTATGTTTCGAGTCCAGGCTACACTGGCATCCGAGGGCCTCCTCGGCAGTAGCCCGGGCGGTGGCGTTGCCAACGTAAATGTTATCCTCGATGGGCTCGAAGGTCTGGTGAGCCTCATCCCACACCTCAGGCGAATCGTCGTATCCCTGGCCGAGGGCGGTGCGGGCCATAGTGTTGGTCGCTGAGGCGGCCGAATCCGGAGTGTGCGTCCCCGAGCTTACAAGCACGTCCCCAGGCATGGTTGCGGGGGGGGCTATATGGAAAGGAACTGGGGAGCGGGGTACACAGGAACTAAATTGGCTATACGGAAACAGATAGGAGAGAGGAAGGGGGGGTGACTGGGTCCTAAAAGTTTAAGCTTGAGGAATGCGGGCTATTGGACGACGGTATACGACACACAAATCTGAAGGAGGGAGTAGATGCTATCGAGGCGGACTCGAGGGCCCGGTGATCACAATGGACGAGTGCAAAGAGGGACTCGAGAAATCGGCCAATAGAAAATGCAGAGGTTGAGAGGGGGTCTTCAAGGGATAGCGATAAACCTGAAGCAATTGTCAGTGAACCTCGATGCAGGAGGCCTTCAATGGCGGCTTGCCAGGTCATAAGCCGGCCGAAATGGCTACCGTTTGTCTTGATGCAGACGGGGGCGAGGATGCTCAAGAGGGTATAGTATTGCAATGGCGACAGCTGCGTTAGAGTATTATCCGCGGGTTCTCGAATGGCAGAAATAAAAGTCGCTACAAAGTCGGCAAATACGCGATTCTGGACGGCAGAAAAATAAGTGGTCGGGCGGAGGTCTCGCGACGTGCTGGGTGATAATACCACTTAAGAGCGCTACCAAGTGAATCAGATGAATGCGGACGGTAGTGGATAAACGGTGGCGTTTGCAGCGGATGGAAGAGAGTAGCGTTCCACGGTCGCTGGGTCTGGTGGTGTCGAAGCCGTCGATACGAGTTGGCTGTGGGATGTGTGGATGGGAAGTGCGTTAACGGGAGAGCGGTAAGATTTACGGAGCAGCGAATTAGGGCATGGCAATGCGAAGAGCACAGGGACCAATGCCGCTGGTGCAACGGGCAAATGTGTAGAAGGGACGAACAGAGCATTAGGTAAGCCACGCGAAATCAGCTCGCGCTACGGCCAGCGGCTACTGGATGAAAAATATTCGCAGCGACGCATGGCGGCGCAGTAGGTGTGCATATGGGTGGATCAGAGAGAGCCAGTAGGTATGGGAGGGGCCAAGGCCACTGGTATAAGTGTGAGAGGGGAGGGGTCGCGCAGTGGTGCCGCCGCCAATGGGCTCCCTTGTAGGGTCCTGCAGTAGGGGAAAGGTTGGACTGTGGCAGCCCAGTGTGGCTCTGGAGAAGTGCGACCAGGTGTGTTGTGCTTGGGATGGGCCCCGTAGTTCCTGGCGATGGTTAATCGGTCTGGACAAAATAGATCATGTGATATAATCAGTGATCCGTTACATCCCCGCGACAAGCCCTGCGTGGGTAACATCTAGGACTGCCAGCCAGCCCAAAAACGAGTTGGAGCTCTTTAAGGTGGACCAACGGCCCTTTCAAAGCGCGTTTTATTATGGACGTATTCCCTTCCCTTGGCCTGTTATTGCCGGTTTGGAAGCAGTTCTACCGAGTCCCACAGCTCTGTCAAGCCCATTAATTTAAGTGATACCAAAACGCCCTAGCCGCGTCGGTGACTTGGGCAACGATGCTAGTAACTGTAAAATCCAAACGTATGGCCTTGGCCTCTTCACCACGACGTACGGTATATCCCCGCGACCCGCCAATATGTCCCGCCTCTCGGGTTGGACCCGCGACTCTGGTCACACCCCGCCCCCCGACCATCGGAGGTACGGCAGTGCAACAATTTCCAAATGGGGAAAGCTACCATTCAGGTCTGGAGAAAGGTGAGCCCGGCACTATATGGACCAGGCTTCGGGCCATCGTAGCTCAAGGAAACCCCTTGGCCCTATGAGTGTCTTCGGCAAGTTACGGCGACTTCTGTGTATTAACTCATCTCGACAACACTAGCACGCCAATCCAACCAACCCGCATACCTCACGCGAGTCGCTACCATGGCATTGCCAATACAGCCAGCAGCCTAAGCAATACCAGTCGAATCACCCGGTATCAATGGCATAGCGAAATAGCAATGGGCTAGCCCTGGAACCCGTACTAGGTCAGACATTGACATACGGTATAACCCCAACCATATAGGCCAAGTCCCTGCCGGATTCCAAAGCGGCGTGGACCAAATGCGACACCGGGTCTATTGAGAATTCTTCCCAAGTCGTAGTACGTTTCCTAGCAGGCTTTCAAGGCCTCCGATGTCGATTCCCAGCCGGCTATTCTATCAGCCTATGTTCGTTTTGAATTCCGTTGTCACTACGCCCACTACCATTGGGCGCATGTTTATGACTCGGTACCATATATGGACAAGGCTCTCCAAGGAGGACAGGGAGGGGGGTCAGCACGCTAGTGGCTCCTTCGCAACCGTCTCAAGTAGATAACCAGCCGGGCGGTTCCTAATAATCGTCTTCCCGTCTCGGCAGCCACTCAACGCCTCCCAAGCGGTTCAAAAAAACCAGGTCACCCGTCACCCGCCGGCGGTTCCTGATTAGTAGGGAGAAATGGGTGGTCTTTTGATTAGGTCCACCCCGCCGTCCGTGGCCGTTACGGTCGAGCCTTTACATTCGTTTCGACCCTACCTCCCCCCTCCGGTTTAAATCTTCCAAATACTGCGAGCCTCGCCCCTTCCCTTGCATCGACACGTTTACTACGATTTAGGAACCTTCCATGTGGAATGGTTTGTGGTTTATTGTACATGGTATATTGATCCTAAAATATGAACCTTCATCGTCGTTCGAGGGTCAAGTGTGTATTCGGAGGATATAAGCGCTACAACACAAGAAGGAAGTGGGGCTATACATTATGGAGGAAGGTACAGAGCAGAGGGTTCTGCAAAGCCTGTACTTCTTGAACTCCACAACGAAGGCAGGACTATAAGCCAATTAGGAGGCATCCGCCCGTTGGGGGGGCAGATGTGCCACTGTCGAATGAAACCGTGGCCCTGTTGACTTTGACTCTTCATAATATAATATGCACTACTGCGATGCATACAGCCGGTTCAACCATATAGTCTTATCTAGCTAGTTAGGGAAGGTCGAGTCGCCTTACCTGCGCACCGCTGGCTTATCTCCAGGTGACACAGTACCTCTGTGTCCTGCGAACTGCCAGTTATGGGCTGTATGGCGCTATCTGCCTGCCGAAACGGGTATTATTGAATGTCGCCCCTCCACTCGTCTAACGAGGGCCATGGGTATATGTGGCCTCCTAACTACAGACCAATGGAGCGGGTGCGGCCGGCCGGAGCCGGAAGGGTGGTGAGAACATGCGGCGGGCACCTCCCGCACAACGCACCGGTCGATGCGTTAGAGCTAGGCAAAGGCCCGTGGCATATATCCAGCCTTGACCGACTGGTAGACAATGCGCATGTAGACGACTAATTTGTAACCATTAGGATTGGATATGCTGGCAGTTATGCATCACACTCCCCGTGGTCAACTGGCTGGCCGCCTTCCTGGCTCCCGGTAACTCCCACGGGTGGAGCCAAACCTAGATGGACTGTCACTTTCGCCGGGGACTCTGCGTAATGGGGATAACCCTATTGAAGCATCGCACCCAGTCCCGCCTGTACTGGCAGCCCCCAATGTGCATATTCAGTGTGGTGGATCGTCCAACCACATCGGAACGACCGATGCCGGAGCCTGTTAATAGACAGCTCTCTATGTCCACGCTGGTCGTCATTTCTACCTTAGTCCCCAGGACCGTTGGTAGCCAGTCGTCCATGGAGGTTGCCCATTCGGGGCCGAGAGGGCCACCTGATTCCCTCCCGGTTTCTGCACCTTGGGACTGGCTTGGGGGTCTATCGTGGTTTTGACAGCCTGTAGTCAGCCCCTGCTAGGCCGGAAACGCCACCAGGGCCTGGGTGAATACCGTGGCCAGGTAAACAGGAAGCCTTACACGTGGCCGATTGGATCGCACAGGTTCCGTGGTCAGGCGCAAAGGCAAAGTAATATGGTCGAGTGGACGCAGGAGCGGGTTGTGGACGAGGCCCGAGACCCTCCCAGTCGCCCCGCCAGCATCCAATCGCGCTTGTAGCGGGGGGGGAGCGAGGCTCTCGCTGGACTGCGGGCGCTGGACCAGCTATGATTTATATTCCCATTAACCGCCGATATTTTCCCCATCGGCGAATCACTGACGTGCAATACTTCGGGCCTCCTTCCCACTTAGGCAGCCCCCTATTACTTCGATGGTCACGTTTTCATTTGGACGTCCGTCGTCGTCAATACCGCCGGTATCTAAAACGGGAAGGCGGGAAAGAATGGTCGGCTTACTGCCCTCTTTCATTCGCAGGGTTGCACATCCCGGGTGGCGCGGGTGAGGGTAGAAGGCGAATTTTGCACCCTCCGTTTGCCGCTTGTCCATTATCTATGTCACTCTTGTCTTGGGACCCACGGTCGGCAGGTCCGTAGGGATGGCTGCGCATGTATGGATTTGCTTTATATTTTTCTGCGTATACCGCGGTGCCCAGTCACCAGGTCTCGGTGCGATGCGTGGCGCGTGTATTTAAAGCCAGGCCAGTCCCGGCCCTGAACCTTGCTCCTCTCCTTTCCCTTTCTACATTCCTGCCTCACCTTTTACTCGGGTACCAGTACCCAAGACTCGCGCCACACACATGTCACAGTAATATATGTGTCTCTTGATTCAGCCCACCTGACACCTTCTTGGGTTGCACCCTTTGTTAGCCCATTCCGTTTCGCACAGCATCCTTCTCCTGTTTTCCCGCGCTAAGTTCCTAACCCCCCTACCTTTCGGCCTTCTACCCAACTCAAGCCTACATTCCTCTCCCCACATGGAGCCGTCACGCATGCTGTAGTCCCCAACCTCTCGCCCACAACCAATTGTCTCTGACCCTTATAGACCCCAGACTTCCCCTCGCTCTGTCCTCAGGCCAATTCTCTTGATACTCTAGTCAGCTATCCACTCGTCTCTATCAATCTGGCCAACCCGTGAGTGCTTCCCTGACTTGGCAAAGACACCCTCCCCTGCCGTAAATTACATGCTATCCCCACCGCGCCGTTCCCTTTCACCGTTTGATAGCATGTCCGCCTTCAGCTCGCTCGCTATTCCCAACGTCGACTTTGGCGGTTCTTTCGGTTCGTGGGCCGACGTCTTCGGCACCACTCCGACCCAACGTGACAGTTACGGCTCATTCTTATCCCCCGCCGCGCCCTTCAGCTCCAGCGTGGAAACGGCTAGCCTGCACCGCTTCAGCGCCAGCGACGTAGCCGGTAAGTATCCACTGCCTACACGTCTTATTCATGGGTGAATAGCCTTGGGAGGACGGTCAGTGATTCTCAGGCACCCTTACATTACCGTTTTCGCCGTCTGGCGAACGTCCCTTTCATCCATGTACAGTTTTATGAGGTCGTAGATGCGTAGTGAGTGGGATTGGAATGCAGCCATTGCAGCATAACGCATTCATTTAGCCATACCTAGGCGGCGCGGGAAATGTTGTGGGGAAAACTTCCATACCACACCGTGGGTGTGCATGTGCAGTAGTAATTTCCGCCACCTATTTACCAAGCAGCTGCGGGACATCTGTCTGTCTCTCGCGCCTCCTGGGCCCTCCCGCATTCTGCGCGGTAATCCTCGCCCCACGGTGTCGAGGGCCTGACTGGCTTCGCTGTCGTTTACCACACCTTTTCTATTTTCATCTTCATTTAGCTACCCTGTCTCTGACATTTTCCATGCTGTGGGGGGGGGTCGTTGAGCGCTGGTTAGTGGCATCGTTCTTTACCTTCCCCCCCCTACCCTTCCCTGGGCTGTAGAACACCCGGGTGTTCAGGGGCGATCGGCGCGGAGGGACAGGGAGCAGGTCCCCCCGATCAACCTCTGTCCGTCTGAACAGCATCATCGACCCACCCACGGCGTTCGGCACCATGACCTTTGGCCCAGCAGCAATAGTTGCTTCTGAGCGAAGCACGTTGTTCTCATCTCACTGTCGATGTCATTGGTGCTAGATGGTTGGGTGGGAAGGTGGCCCAGGGTAAGAGAGATAATACATTAGCCGCCCGAGACATCGCAGCAACGGCTTCCTAGTCTTCTCCCCTTCCCCCTACTGCAGCTGTAGCCTAAGTCGTAGCCCCTGTTGGGGGAGATTGGTGGGGATTTCCGGTTTGCCTAGTTGCACCTGTCCTCCCTACCAATCCCCTCTCACTGTTGCCCTTTCTACCTAGCTTCTACATCCCACCAATGGGCTCAGTAGTAGGGTCCTAACCCTAAGCCAGCCCGTTCGGGTGGTTCCTTCGCAACCTAATTATCTTACTGCTTGGCGTCGCCTTGCTCTCCCACGGCCTCCCCAATACTTCTCTTTGACCATCGATCACTTTCCCCTTTTTTCCCGGGCAAGCCGTGCCCGCCGTTTCAACCTTCAGGGAGCCCAGTTGGCTGTTACCTTGAATTGATGCATGACACCGTCTCCTCCATACCAACCGTTGTTACCTCCTGTGGCTTTCCCCTACTCTCTTTTTTTTACCTGTATGCTTTGGCAGCTGTCTCTATTGCTACTCCATTCCCAACCCGGCATGCTTGCTGGATACACGGACGCCTAACTTGACGAGCTCTTATTCTTCTGAATTAACGATCCGTCTTACTCTCATTCTTTACCACATTCTCTCCCGGACGACCTCCTTTCCCGCCCTGTAGAGCAAATCAGGCACACCGAGCCCAAAATGAACCCGCCGCCACCCCCGGCGGACTTCGTTCCCGACGTGGGGAGCAGCGCCCTCGGCATCTTCGATGCCAACGAGGAGCAGTTCTTGGCCGAATTCCTCGACAACTTTGACGCCGGTGACCAACTCAGCTTCTTCGATGCTGTCTCGCCACTCGACGTTTCTCACTTTGACAGCACATTTGCCAATGCCGTCCTCTCCAAGGAGCTTAAGGATGACCTGTGGGCCTCGGCGGCGTCCCCTTCGAACAACTTGTCACACGAGACGTCAGCACAGCTCTCTGCCCTTGATGGCCTCCACCTAGGTCTCGGCGGCGACAGCCAGAACTCGGCTCCTTCGGTCCTCCACCGTTACGCCTCGACGTCCCTGCTCCCAACGGCGACTGGCTCTCCTCACCATCAGCAGCACCGCCATAATTCGTCGTGCAGCCTTGGCCAATCGATGGTCGGCGGCGGCGATCCTCAGTCTCAGCTCTTTGTTGCAACCGCCGACTTACGAGTACCTTCGCCACTGCCGGACCAGTCGGGCAAACGCAAGGGCCCACAGGTCGTGGCGGAGGAAATCGCCCGCAACCCCAAGCGTAAGACCTCACTGCGCGTCTCCCTGGGTCAGGAAGACGGTACGGCCTCGTCCTATAGCGGTGGCAGTGTCCAGGACGACACGGGTGACGAATCCGTGGCCAAGACCCCGCGATCAGCCAAGTCGGGCAAGAAGAAGGCACCGCGGGAACTCCTCACCGAGGAGCAGAAACGGTCCAACCATATTCGGTCCGAGCAGCGCCGTCGTAACCTCATTAGCAATTACTACGAGAACCTCAAAGATTATGTGTATGAGACTGGCGGTGAACCCCGGCCGCCCAAGATGAGCAAGGCCAACCTGCTCCGAGACTCCGTCGATTACGTGCGTCGGTTGCAACAGGAGTCCACCCAGAAGCGTGAGCTGTTGGCCGCACTGCAGCGGGAATTGGTCCTCAAGCAGCAACAGTTGTAACTGGCGCGGTTAGCTTCTGGGTTGCTGTCACCTCGTGGCCCGCCACTATCGCTCATGACCGTCCCTTCCTTACCCGTATACTTTTAATGTACCATTGCACATCCCTCTCCTTTTCCCCCCTTATCCCCCATTTTTCAAACTGAAACTCCGCCTGCTGGCCTGCCACTCTGTCTGCGATTAAAGGGGTGAGTCTAGCTTCTGTAGCTCCTCGTCCCAGATCTAGCTCCTCCCTTTTCAAGCCAATTTCTTCATTTTTCTTGTCGCCTTGTAATTTTATTTCCAACATCCTAATACATAAACTTCTCGTTTCACTTGGTAAATCATGAGAGGGCGCATTTCCAGCCCACCTCCCTCCCTAATTAGCTTTTCACCGCATGACAAGCAAGTGGCATGAATTGTGCTTTGGTCAATACTCATTTGGAGGCATTATCAGCTTATTGCGCTGTGTAACGATTATACCTAGTCATCCAGGAAAGCCGGTCTTACAAGTTAATAGACCGGGCCCCAAGGAACTGCGATTTTCAGCTAGTCTTGTCGTGCGTGAGTGAGTACTGGATCAGTCAGTATACAGAGCACATCGTCTGACGGTTAACTAGTGAGTAGCTTGCGGCGGGACGGTGTACTCCTTTCTTTTCCTCCTTCAATATCAGGTTATTCATTCATCTTAATGCTTCATCCAGCGGGGCTAAGTAGTAATGGGAAAGTGCCAGCTTCTTGCTTTCTAGTCATAGCGCAACCCTCGATTCTCCATTGAGGTGGGTTGACCTTGGGATATGATCCTCACTTCAGAAACCGTCTTCTAACGGCCTTTACCCATCTTCTCGTTCTTCGTATCAGCAGAGCGTACCCTCCTACCCGTGATCTCCCCTTCCTCTGTATATCGCTTGTCCTTAAAAATGGGACTATAATCCATTGTGATTCCCCTTCCCCACATTCTCACCCCTAAAATTGTATATACGACTGTTACGACCGGGTGCCTCTGGCACCATGCAACACTATGTACCCGTCGGAGACACCTCACTAATCGCTATACTAACCAAGGGCCTGGCCTTCCTCAAATGCACTTCCTCCATCTACCAACTACTTTTCCGTATCGTTTGATTTTCGTAGCATCTGCCATACTTCACATACTCATGCTAAGCACCCGTTATCCTATCCCTTCGCTACTCCGATTCATCCACGTTTAGTAAACATTCCTTGCGACTTTGACAGGCTGCCTTGTTTGCTGGTTGCGGGTATCACATTGCTTGAAGGATATACAACTCATAAACTTAATGATTAAATCATCCGGACCAAAGTTTTCAACATCGGGTTCAGTAACTCTATAATACGTTTTGGTTCCACAACATTTTCTTGCTACATTTCGACTAGGCAATTTCAATGGTGGTGCTTATCCTAAATATCCCCTGCCGGCACTTTGGTAATGCCTTTATCGACGTTCCTTTGACCTTCCAACATCTTAACTTTCTCTAATCGTGACTTCAACTCCATTCCCTATACTATTTACGAAAGTGCTTATATATAATAATCTTCTTGAAGAAAAGCCATAGTCGGCACAACTTAGTAAAAATATATATATAATTATAAGGACAACAACTATGAGACAATCCTGCACTCAAAAGGCTGTTACTCCTACGGCCAGTCTGGACACAAAGGCGGACGGAGGTGGCTAGATGACTAGGGAAAGGGACTGACCAATCAGCGCACCGTATTTCAATTTTTATTTTTCTTTATAATATATGACATTTCATTCTTGACAGTTGCGGCCATCTGGTGGTGTTACACACCGTATCCCGTTAGATCTGCGAAGTTAAAGACCACTCAGCCGATTTAGTACTAAGGTGGGTGACCACTTGGGAATAGTCGGTGCCGCAACTTTTTGCTCTATATAATGTCATTCCGGTTGGCATTTGGACTTCATCGGCCTATTTTACTGGGAGGATCACTGCGGTATTTTTACCTGTATATTACGTTTTGATGTTGATTGTAGTTGATCGTCTGCATAGTTGTTGCTTCTCAACAAACTTATTGTCATTTCAAAACGATATATATAGGCATATCCGGCGAAGTTGAGCTCAGGGTGAGAAAATTAACAGTCGGGCTCATCGTATTTCCACTTGAGGCCCAAGGTTAGGCGGACATCATTTGGGCAGTCATTGTGTTAAGAATTGTATGTTAATGGCCGGTAGAACTCCAGCAAGTCAGGGTTTATTGGGCTGCTACGGTTGGTCCAGTCTTCCATTGCCACATTATGTAGACCTGGAGGTCCTCCTATGTCCAGGCTCCCCTTCCCCTTCGATTTCCTGATTCCAAGTTGTCAATTTACCTATCCCTCCAAGCCACATTGCCTCTTAACCGGAATTTCCGATTAGTTCGTAACAGCAAATAGCGAGAAAATTATTTTCAAGCATCAATGGTGCAGGGGGGTAATGATGATAGTTTCGTGGTATTATCCTTGCAGCCCCTCCCCCACTCACATCTACCTTCCACGGTCCACTTTACGCCATCACCAGTATATCGTATCTCCTACCACCTTGAGCCCTACGGGACGATGTGCCACCGGCCTGGACCCGACACTTCTCTTTCTAGAGCCAAGTCCACCGGCAATCCCAAAGGATGTGCATATAGGCCCCAGTAGGTATTATTAAGAGGAGCGTCTGGCCGATATTAGGCTACACAGAAATACTCGTTATTACGCAGGCGTTGTGTGTGCTCTCATGGGAGACATGGCGTGTCTGGCGGAGACTGGTGCATATTAATGCGGAGTTGGAGGACAGGGGAGGGGGGTAAAATTATAAGCAGAGAGTGTGGGCGGTTACTGAATCGGCAGTATATTGAGTGTGACGGTTTGGGGATTTAGGTACCAAAAGTGCCAATGAACTGGGTTGGGTAAACCATGAACGTATGTACAGTCTGGGGAACTAATTGGGCCAAGTGACCAACCGGTAAATTGTGGCAATGGCTTAATAGATAGACATTCATTGTGGGGAACACGTAAAGGAAGGTAACATTGAGGATCAGGGAGAGTCGGGTGGTGTATTGCGGAAGATGGTTTAAAGGACGGTCGCTCATCTAATGACACAGACCACATTGCGAAGAATGTCCATGTGATATTTATAAATCCACTCACCTTGCACCCATGACTAATCACACCAACATCGACGCAGCCACGCCCGCCGGGAACCTTAGGCCCACATTCATCGCCATGCAGCCGACCTGCTAGGCCGCACAAACTTTCATACAATCGTCAGAGGCCATACACTATCCTATGACTTGACTACCGCCAGATACCTATTTCAGCCTGGGTCCCAGCCCTCCCTGATGTTCGCACTCCGTTTACGAATAAGCCCTCCTGTACTTCTGGTACTTGTAGCATTCGGCTACTCCCCCGCCTTGCCTTAAACCTTAACACTCTTCGACTCTATACGTCTCACCTCGACCTAGTATTTTGTTAAGGGTTTCAAAAATCGCATACATACCTCATTAAACTCATGTGCGACCTCGACTCGCTTCCCTCCGGTTTATGGGCATCACAGTCCCAATTCTATAGGATGTGTGGGAAGAACGAACCCCCGTGGATCTGACGCAGCCGAATTTCGTGGATAGAGTCACAATCTCGGAACCTCAGCTTCATTTGTAATGAATTTATTGCATTGCTATGATCGATCCAGTGAACATGGCTGGGTGACTATTTAGTTTAACATATGAGTATATTATATGCCATACGGAAAAGAAGCAGAGAAAACCCCAGAAGAAGAAGGGGGGGCATCTGGTTGCCTTCTTGGGTATACCCTCTGAATTCCTCGGTTTCACACAGTGCAGCACCAACGGTAGCGGTATGATCTGTATTACATATCAGATTGTCGCAAGGCCTCCTTCCAATAACTTGGTAAATAGTGCCGTGGCCTCCTTGACGCGGGAGTATTGGATACAGAAGGAGTTAAGTTCAGCAAAATGGTTCTCCATCGTTATCACATCTTCGTTAATGAGGTTGTGCACGAAGAGACAGGTCTGAGTTCGCGAGAGGGGGAGTAAGGTGTTCGTAAAATGTGAGCGGTGAGCGTACGGCCTGCACCATGTAAGTGCGTTTGGATTGCGAAGCTTGGCATTTGCAGCCCTCACTGTAAAGACCTGGGAAAGGAACTTACGATGCGCACTTGCTGGTTCTGCGCGGCACGGTCCGTTAGTTTGTTGCACGCCGCAATAAGCTTCGAGATAAAGCGGTGCAGGTATTCGACATCCAGGATCCGGTGGTGCGCAAGCCGAGTGACGATCTCGATCAGATTTAGCGAAACGGGAATCTCCAGTGTGATCTCGAGGTATCTGGGGTGTAGAGTGGGCGGTCAAGAGTATGGATTAAGAGGCTGTAGGAGAGACAGAAAGCTGGTATAATCGGAGTGGCTGGGAGCGACCATCGCGGTTACTTACAAAGGTAGGTCAATCGCCTTGGCGACCACGTCTACAAGGTCCTTGACAAGGCCGGAGTTGTGCACGAGCAATCCCCCGAATTGGGCCGGGGAGGTGTCAAGCTGATCAAAGAGTTCTCGATTTTGACTGAGGGCCGATTGGAGCGTCTAACGAAGGGGGGATGGGAAGGTAGAGTGCACACAGCTAGGACATGCCATAATTACGGTTGGAGGTAATGTTGGGTGGGGGAGGGAGGTAGGCGACAGCGCCAGATAATGGCGGGCCGCTGGATGACGGTTCAATATACTGCAAACGAACCATAGATTACCTCGCATTGTTCAAAATTGAGTGGCTGCTGGGATGCCGTGTCGATTAAGCGTTTCAGGACACCCCGGTCGGCAGCGTCAAGTACTGAGGGAGACGTGGTGTTCAGGGTTTGTCGGATTTCGTCCAATGCGACATTAAACGCGGCCTCAATACCCGACAACTCATTGTACAGACCTTCGACGCCGCTGTCACGGCGGAACGTAGCCTCGCTGCACTGTGTAGTTTTATTTTGCACAGCGACGGTCCAGGTAGGTGGGAAGTGGCGCAGCGACGTTATAAAGGTTAAGATATTGCAGAGCGAACCGTCCGAGAGACCAGGGTACGGGGTCGCCATGCATTCGGCTTCCGGCATTCCTACCTTGGCGTGGGCTTCCCAGTAGGCTCGGTCTATGTGGATGGTGTCGGCCATGGAGAGGCATAGGCGAACCGTCGGGGGAAGAGGAAGGGGAAAATGGACTATGCGTAGGGCTAGACCGGGAAATGTGAAGGCATTAATTCAAGTATGAGCGTGGAATGACCCGCGGCAGGTTAGGCTGGGTTGAACAGGCTAAAGCTACCAACGAGGTGGCCACGAATTCACCGTGCAGGGGCCAGGAGATAAGCCAGCCGACGGTTCAACAACGCCACAACCTTGACCTGCGTCCACCTTGGTCTCGTGAGGCGCCGAACTAGCCTGCTTTGTCTACGGTGACGAGCCTTTGGTGTCGTGGGTCTTTCACTGGTTTCGTCCCCTTAAGGTCGTCCTCGCTCACCGCCAGCAGCCTTGCTGACGAAGAGCTCATGGGTATCGCGTATTGGTGGGCTGGTTAAGCCATAAGGAGTGTGTCCCCCACCCCAAGGAGGACCCGCCACTCCGCCCGCCCCTATAGTGTGGGCCCAGGCGCTTGGCCCGGCCCCCTCCCCCTTCTCTCTGCCTCTCTCTCTCTCTCACCTGCCTGTGGACGAGGTACCCGCACCGCCCTTAGTTAGACCGCTAGCGAGGCCCTCCGCTTATCACCTCCTGCTCTCGTCTTGGGCCGTGCCTTTGTCTCGCATCTCTGGTTGCCGATGGTCTTGCCCCCCATAGTCTGCAGTCTTTCGGCCCGCTATTTGATATAAAGCGACAGCTTAACGACCCTGCGCCCGCCGCTATACTTCGATACGACTACCTTGTAGCACGGTAGCACCTCCCCTCCTCCCTCCACTTCTTTCCTCCTAGCACGCCCTACTCCGCTGCGCTCCTTTAACCCTGCCACGGCCTCTACCGGCCTCTGCGCTTATTGCACACTCACCTCTCCTGACCCTTCCCAGGTCTCGCACTCTACGCTGCCCATTCGACTACATCCTGGCCGCAACTGCTACCTTACGACTCCGGGCCACCACATCCCATCGCTACCATGGAAGACCTCAGCGATCTCATCTGGAAGGACCAGCCGGTCAAGCCCCTGTCTCGGCGGGGCTCCGACGTCGGCGCGTCGCTATCGGCCTTGGCCGCTCAGAGAAAATCTCCCGCCTTTGGCGTCAACCTCCGCGCCGCCTCACCCTTAAACACACTCGGCCGCGCCAGCCCGGCCGAACCAACCCGGCGTAGCAGTCTGGTCCCTGGAGTTGGTATGGCCAAGTCGGCGTCTTCACCCAAGACCCTTGACGCTTCCGCCGGCCTGAACAGACCTGCTGCCAACGGGGGTGGTACCTTTTGGAAGACCTTCGACACCAGCCCACCAAAGGGTACCACCTCAGGTCTCAGGGGCGCGACAGCGTCCCGGGGCTCCACACCCAACCTAGCCGCCGCTCAAGCCTCACCCGCCTCTCGTCCGCCGCCGTCAAACACCAGCACCGCCAACGGCGACCCGTTTGACCAGTTACTGGGTCTCACGCCGCCCAAACCTTCTGGAAGCCCAACTCTCGCCAGCCTGAACGCTGGTATCATCAACCCAGTAACGGGCAAGAAGATGTCTTTGGTGGAGCTCGAGCGGAAAAAGATTGAGGAGCGCCTGCAGAACAAGAAGAGCCTCGAGTCACAGTGGGATCTGAACTTTTTGGACGGCAAGTCCTCACGGCCGTCATCAGGCGCCGCCACGGCTACCGGAAAAATTACCTCTCCCGCAGCCAAGGGGGTCCCTATCGCTTCCACCGCTGGCTTCAATCCCCAGGCCGCTTCCCCGCTGCTCTCCATCCCTTCTCGGGCACCTCCCACGATACCGGCGTCGCTCTCCCCGGCCCTGTCCGCCAGGGCCACACCCACCGCCACAACCCCGAACGCTAGCCTGCGGGCGTTGGATCCCTTCGATATGACCCCCATCGACGAGGCTCTCAGCGCTGGATCCCCGCTCCCAGCATGGCAGAGCTCTCCCATTCCGGCTGTGCAGCGACAGTCGTCCAACCCACTGGGTATTCTCGCCGAACCCGTCGCCAACGGCCCAAACACCACCAAAGGTGGTAACGGTGGTGGTGCAGGGATTGACGCGGCTCTCGGGATTGGAACCCCCATTCCGGCCGAGGTGTTGGGTCGTACGGGTTCTCCCATTCCCATGTTCGATTCGGACGACGATGCGGCAGACTGGGCCTCACCCACCGCATCCCACGGTAGCCGCCCTGATACCGCGCTGGACGGTGCCATCGCCCAGTTGGCGGCCGAGGGGTTTACGGCGGACCAGGCACGCACCGCTCTCGCCATGACCACGTCTGGGCGGGACGTTGCCCAGGCTCTGGAATTCCTCCAACAAGACCGTCAAGCCGAACGGAGCCGCCGTTCAGCAGCCCCGACATCGGCCGCGCGTTACCGGTACCAGGATAGCGATGATGATAACAGCGTGTATATCCCTGCTGGCCGTCGACAACAACGGGGCCGTCTGGCAGACCGCGTTTCGACCAAGGCTGCTGTGGATGGAGATGACGACGGCGACGACCAGGTCGGCGGTGCTAATCTGTCCGACGGGTCGAGCGGTGTGTACCACCCTCACAACCTCCGTCCCTCCGCGATGGGCGGACGGGCCCCGCCGCAGGGCTCACACCCAGGCGCGGATGAGTCCTCTCCGGAGCTCGGTCAGCAGTTCCAGGTCCACAAAGAACGCATCATGGCCTCGGCCAACGAGCTCGGCAGTACAGTATTTACCAAAGCGAGTTCGTTGTTCCAAATGGGCAAGAGCCGCATCCAGCGTACTATTGAGGAGCTACAGCAGCAGGGCGAGGACACGGGCGAGAACACTGCCCCACGGTGGATGGCCTCTAATGGACCCTACGCCCCCCAGTTCTCCGATGAGGAGGAGGTGGCACCGGCCCGACCGCCGCGGCAGACTCGTCTCTCTAGTTCACCGTCCATCTGGCCCCAGTCCATCGCGCCCAAATTCGATCAGGGCCGCCGCGCCAGCCTTGCCGCCTTTAGCAGTACCAGCAGCAGGAGCAGTAGCGATGGGATTGAAGACTTCGAAGTTGCCCAGCGCCAAGAGGCGGCCCTGCGGGCGCGCAAGGAGGCCTACTACCGCGAACAAGCACAGAAGCAGCAGCAGCGTGCGGCCACCCAGACCTCTTCGGAACACCGTCCAAGATTCGATCGTCTGCCCGAACTTCACGTACCTGATTCCATCCGTGCTAAGCCAGCTTCTGCCCGTCCTGCGACACCTGCAAGCCTTTACCTCACCGCCCCCGACCGGCCGCCCGTGCGCGCCTCTATGGACCAGGTGCTCACGGCCTACCTGTACAAGGCCGAGGGCAATCGCCAGTTCAAACTGGGCCAGTTCAGCGAGGCCAACACCTGGTACACCCGCGCCATCGAGTCCCTCCCGGACGCCCACGCCCTCCGCGTGCCCTTACACAACAACCGGGCCGCCACCAACCTCAAGATTGGCGACCACCGACAGGCCATCGCGGACTGCGACGTAATCCTCGAGGGTTCGGACGTGACGGCGGTCAGCGAGGGCGGTGTGGCCCGGTCGGCTGGCCAGAAGCGCGCCCTGGAATGCGGGTGGTACTGGTGGGGTCGTAACGTACCGGCTACGGTGTCCGGACCGGGGGACACAAGCACTCTGGCCACAGCAGCTGGGTGGCGGCGGGCTGCCCAGGCTTCTCATAGCAAGGTTGCCCTCGCGTTACCTTTCACCCTTCCGGAGACCACGGACGGGGACCCCTTCCCGGCCACTGCTGATGACCTTGCCTACTCGTTACTCGACCAGCGGATGAAGGCCCTGCAACGCAAGGCTGCATCTCTCGAGTCTGCTGAAAAATTCCACGAAGCCCTTGCCATGTGGCAGCAGGTCGCCCAGGAGATCCGGCTGTCCATCTATAGCAGTAGCACCGAGACACACATGACCCCGCTGGCCGCCCCGGTTCTCACCAAGACCCGGACCGCCGCTCAGGACGGTGTCCGCCGCTGTGAGCAGTCGATCCGGATGGCCACAGAGGGTGTCGCTAAGGCGCAGCGCCCGACCCCCGTACGGCCGTCTACAGCGGCGGCTCCACGAGCCCCCGCCAGAGCCAGTGCCACGCCCGACCTTAACCCATTCCGTGCTCCTGAGGCGGCGGCCCCGGACAGCGCCCGGGTCCAGGAGATCCGCCAGCGGGAACGCGAACAGCAGCTTGAGGACCAGCAGCGACACCAGCTGAAGGACGTGATCGACGCGCGGGTAAACATATGGCGCCAGGGTAAGGAAACCAACCTGCGCGCCCTCCTCGCCTCCCTCGACACCCTCCTGTGGCCCGAACTTGGGTGGGTCAAGTGCGGCCTCCACGAATTGGTGTCCAACGCTAAGGTCAAGCGAGCCTACCTGAAGGCCATCAGTAAAGTCCATCCGGATAAACTCAAACCGAACGAATCGATCGAGCACCGCATGTTGGCCAACAGCGTGTTCAGCACGCTGAACGATTCGTGGCTGATTTTCAAGACCCAGAACAACCTCTAGATGAACTGTTTGGAACCGCATTGCTCCTGGTCCTCACATACACACCAGTCTCAACAACTTGAAGACTATGATGTGCGCCCAGTTATCCTCGTGAACTTTATGATCCAATCCTGTTTTATACCTATTCCATCTCTCATAACATCGATTTTTTACAGTGCCTTCCGTCAATGTAATAAAATTTTACACTTCCCTCCCTGAACCCGACTCGAAATCCATCGTGGAGCATTTATGGGTGCAAAATGACAACTTGATTGGCCGGGGCGGTGGCTACTATTTGTACGCAATAGGTCGAACTTAGGGGTTATCGTGCCTAAACACCCTTACTCGTACAGGACGAGCAGCTAAGAAGGTTCACGTTACGTGTGGCCCGACGTCTCAGGCCTTTGCACTCCAGATAGCCCCAAGAAATATTCAATACGAGAATTCGAGCGGTATGGACCATTCCCCCCTTCAGAGCTTACCGCTCTAGCTCCATCATGCCGACTTCTGAATCCACCCATCCAGCACCCACTGCATTTTCCAACCACGGTGCGTGAGTCCCCATTAGTCATGGTTACTGCAACGACCGCAAGGCAGGTTCCATGCTGTCGGAACTGACCACCAAGCTGGGTTTGGCGGCCCCTTATCGTGCAACCGTCCCAAAATGACTAGCTCGCTTTTCTAATCGGCAATGCTTCATGTAAGATGGTCAGAGGTGAATTCCCCCATCAACCGACATTGGCGAGCTTTACGGGGGTATGGGCCCTGAGCCTGATAGGGGAAGACCCCCGGTGGACTGCCAAGCAGCTGGTCTATGCCTGTCGCTCTTCCCCTAGTGCCATGTACAACGACCTGCTCCAGCAGTTGGAGTCGTGCTTCCACCCCAACTGCTGGGTCCCTCCCAATGTCACCGGGAACCAGCACCGCTCGCAGGTGCGTTTATCCCATGGTTTCCCCGAGACGCTTGAAGGAAGCAGTAAGGACCTGCTGGACTCTTCTGCCGCCAGGTGACGATACTTGGGTGCATCGCTAGGATCCACCCGCCGGATTATATCGGCGGGAGTGGTGCCCTAAAGGTGACCTTGCCCCAACCCAGGCCCGCTTGGGCTGCACCGTACCCAGGATTATGCTGACAGGTATGACGTGTCCCGACGGAGCCCATCTCACTATCGAGCCCCTCGTGCGGTAAGGTCATCACCATCTACTGCTTAGAGTGTCGGCTGGAGCCCGTGCTTCAGGCCTAGGCGACGGTGTGCGGAAGTTTGGCCTGTCGCCCTTGTGGCTCAACATCGATAATGCTTCATCACTTTGCGTTGCAGCCACCCACGCCGACATTGCCGGTTCCAGAGCCAAACTCGCTCCAGCCCCTCCTTGTAGTCCTGACCCAGGTGCCAAGGACCTGAGGTTGCTCAGGGAAGTCAAACGGCGGCAGTACGGTAAGATGGTTACCACCCCGGAGGTAGTCACGGACACCCGAAAAGCGGAGCTTGGCAAGCTCCAGCCAGGGGGCTTGAAATGCTTTTCTGATAGCAGCATCAAAAGAGACCGCCAGGGGGTATATAGTAATGGGGGCTATTATAAACAGGCACCATCTAGCTTCGGAAACCTCAAACCTTACCGGGGCATCTAAAAAAGGGCTTCTCACCTGCGCACATGGCCAATTGAGGGTATACCATGGACCCATGCCAGCCCCTCTGACTAGCAGTTAGGGTTCTACACCACACGATACGGTGATTCCGCCGGGTGTAACCGATGGACCGCCCCATAAACCGGGTGCCTTGCTGTCGAAGCTGCCGAGATGTAAGCCTGGCATGGCAACGTCAACGGCACCAGCGAAGGCCGTGACTTACGGTGGATGGCACATCTCGTCTGTAACGGTTCTTCGATGGAAACTGCCCCCCAGGCAACAATGGCCACCTAACCGAGGCTACGGCGGCGACAATATGAAGTGATACAGCAGTGCTGGCGGGCCAACTGACGAGGGCCATCGGGCTGTGGCAGCAGGATCCACTCTGCAACATCTCACCAGCGTTTAACCGGTGGTCGGATTTACTACCCATCTCAAAGGAGGTGGCACCGTAGTATGCAGCGCAATAAATCAAGGTGCGGTGTTACAGAGACGGGAGCTGGATAGAATACATGATGCCTGTATCAGAGGGGCACCGGAGCGGATAAGCCTAAGGCCTCGACGCCCGAAGACCCGTAGTAAATGGCCCTCACTAGTTCTGCTGATTGATATGGGTGATTGAAAGCCCAGGTGCATGGCTGGTCAGCGATCCAAGTAGCGGCCCGGCGATCTGCCTTGCGACCATGGTACGGCACAGCTGGCCCGGCTAGGCAAGTCAGTCGGATTGTGAAAATGGCAGGGTTCAGATCTCAGCAGTTCGGTATAAGTAACTTGGACAAGTACGGCCAAATGAGGACATCATCAGCTCACCAGCGACTTACTTCCCGCCAGACAACCCAGTAAGCCTTCTTCTTTCACCCCACACATACGCACGCAAACACACACACACACACACACTCTCTCTCTCTCTCTCTTTCAGCCTTATCCGGTCGACAATATGAAGTTCATCGCCCTTGCCAGTGCTTGCCTCTTCACCCTCGCGGCCGCCCAGGAGCCCGGCCTCGGCGACGGTGGCTATGGTGGTGGTTACGATGGTGGTCTGGGCTACGGCGGTGGCTACGACGGCGGTTACGGCGGTGGTTACGACGGCGGCCTGGGCTATGGTGGTGGCTACGATGGTGGTTATGACGGTGGCCTTGGCTATGGCGGCGGCTACGATGGTGGTCTCGGTTACGGCGGTGGTTACGACGGCGGCCTCGGCTACGGCGGTGGTTACGACGGTGGCCTCGGCTACGGGGGTGGCAGCGGTTATGGCGGTGGCGTCTACCGTCGCGATGGCGGTAACCCCACGGTCGTTGCGGCCGATAACCGCATCAAGGCCAACAAACTCGCCAAGCAGAAGCTGGCCTTCCA